>SKCR01027178.1:0-44348 GCA_019454045.1 Zanthoxylum bungeanum | reverse complement strand
AGAGGAAGAGAGAAAATGTGTTGAAATTGTTGGTATTTTGTGTATAAAATCCACTTATATATTTTCCAAAAATCATAAAATGATTTACCACAAATTTGGCTTTACAAAAGTGAAACAATAAAGCCACACAACCTCCATCAACCAATCCATCAAGTTGTCAAGTCACATCACTCAAAGTGACTTGTGATTTGACGTTTGATGCGACTAGCGATTTGACGCTTGATTTGACGTGCCGCACTCGAATTCGAAATGCGAATGTGCTCGCAAATAATCTCAGGCTTGGGTTCGTTAATTCCAAATTAACGAATTTTCTGTTGCGTCATAATTAAATGATTACGCCTAGCGAAATCACTATTCACGTCGCTAACGAATTAATTCTAAATTAATTCGTTCGCCCGAATTAAAATCTAATTTTAATTCCGCGTCGAAATCCAATTTCGTTTATATATCAAATATATTAATTAATCGATTAATTCTAAATTAATCATTATCTCTCTTTAATGATATTTTATCCCAGATAAAATATCTCCGCAATTAATCCCAGATTAATTTTCTCTCTCTTCTAATTAATTCCAGATTAATTTAGAGTGCGTGTTATACGTCATCGGTGAATCTTTGGGAAGCGACCCATGAGATCCCCGGATATGTTGGCAGTAAATTCGGTCGTCGGACTATCCGAACACGTAAGTACCTCGTACTACGTTTATACCGATTTACAAGACAAAGTTGGCCTATAGCAAAGCGCCATGCCTACCAAATTCTCCGGAAACATCCTTATAGGAATAAAGGATCTTATCAAGCGTAGTATACCGTAGTATTGCGTATTTCTGTCCAGTATCGGATGATCACGTGCTAGGCCTGGGGCTGGAATTGTGTCTGCCCCGTACGAAGCACATGTCGGATGTCTGGTGACTAGTCTCTATAATCGGATAAACCTAACCTTGTCATTTTATCCCGATAGCTGCAGCATTTAAGAGAACCAGTCTCGTATCCTACGTGACCATCATCTCCATATGACTGGAGTGACACTTCCGTCTTGACATCACACCCAACACACTACGATTCTCAATATACCCAGTATTGGCATACACAGAACCTGTTAAAGTCCTGGACGACCTCAACCAAATTATATTGATTGTCGCAAGTATTAGCGGTGCAAGTCTCAGGTTAAGACCAAATACACCTACCCTGATTTCGGACTTCCATAGACACATAGTCATACTACCAATGGAATTCCGAGGGGGTCTATCTAGAGCGAAGCTGTTTCCCGTACCATCGGTAAAACACAACCTTCTATTACACTTGCATGAGTATCATATACCCAAATATATGAGAACTATGACGTTGTGCCCTCACAACACGCACAAGTGTAATACTAGTCTTTTACGTATTTATCGATGTCCAATCTCGATAATACTCTGACTAGGGATATTTAATGATTTATCCTACGCTGACTGATACTGTCTCATATCATTCTCAGTCCAGGAACAAATCACAAGGACCTCTCATCATTTATACATCTAGGTGATCTAATCACAAATGATAAGAGTGCAATCTCCTTTGTCACATAGTTAATTTGTACAACAACACAATGATCTGTACAAATAGTGACGCTATGGGTCATAATTGTCCAACACCAAGTCATACCAGAGTAACGCACCAGCAATCTTGAAGCCGAGTATATTTTTAACGGATCAAGCCGATTCAAGCCCGACACTAAATATTCGGCCAAGAAAATACTTATTGGACTTTTTGCACATCATTATGCCTTTATACATGGAATCCACGAATTTGGAGGACTTTTGGTGCAAGGAAACAACTTTAGACAAATTTGGAAAAGTTTTCCACATTTGTTGACTTTTATGATTTTGTGTTTTTACTTTGCACTTTTTTGGCAAATTTATTTATTAAGTCTTGTTTGTTATTGATTAAGTCTTTATTTCTTTTGACTTTGTGTTTGTTATTAAATGTCTATTAAGGGCATGGCCATTTAATAGCCATTAGTTAGCAACTTAGGGTGTTAAATTAAAACAACAATTGAATATTAGTCCAACTAATATATATAAAATTAATGACGAAAAATAAAATGAGCGCGTATTGGCAAGTATCTAAACGAAATTGCAAGTTTAATATTTGCCTCCACTAATTTTCGGCGAGCCTCTAACCCTCTGTGGAGTACTCTGGAAACTAGTTTCCTAGTGGGCTATGATCCCGTTAAATAACACACAACCTTGACTTTGGCCAACAAGTTGTATGAAACTTAACTAGGTAGATCTCTAAGATCAATTGGATATCATCCAATTCCTAGATCCAGTAGGTGGACCTCCAAGTCCTAAACATATATCCAATATATGCCAATATATCCATATATTTCCTAACCTTTTTCCTCTGAATCAACTAAGCATTGGCTTTGGTTCAACAAGCTTAATGAAACCAGTTAAGCGTGACCCATTGACAGTGGGAAAGCTTCGTAATCGAGGTCGATGAACAAGAAGTGACCTTGACTTTGGCCAACAAATCACAACTTGCCCAAGGCGTACGATATGGAACAAAGCTTTCATGATTCAAACACATCCGCGATGGATAAAGGTTTTGACTTTGGCCAACAAACCAATGTCAATCTTGGATCTTGAGAGAGAATCACTCAATGGAAGGAAAAACGCTTAATATAAAATGAGGGTTTTTGTCGCTATTTGGCAACCAATTTATTATCTTTAATTAGGTCTCATCATACACCCTTAAGCATGCATTCTAAAAGCATAATAAGGCGCGAAATAAATTAATAATGATATGCGGATGGATATACAACAAATTGTTCCTAGAACAAATCTCTCACTTTCCTCTCTCCCGCTAGCACTATTCATACTTCTACCCAATTACATAATACTTCTAAAGAAACCTCATTTACATTGAGGGGAATTGGTGAGAAGATAAATACAATGAGAAAAGAGGTAATAGGCTGGACACGCAGGTCCAATCTAATAAATTCTAAATTTATTACAACAATTTCCAAAATTGCTCTCACCATTCTAATATTCATCCGATATACATTATTCATACAATACATCAAAGTATTCACACAAAGCATGTTATTCAATCAATCTAATCCAATTAATTAATCTTTGATTAATGACCATCCAATGTTCATACAACGATTTGATTTGCGCGAGTCCAACTCGTTTAAGAATAAATACTCAAAGTAAGTATTCTTGAATTATATCGAACTACAATTTTAAATCTAATTTAAATTGTATCCAATACTAATTCATATTTAATTCCAAATTAAGTCATTACACTTATTTATGTGCCTTAAAGACTTGGATTCCAAATCCAATCAAAATGGGTCTCAAAAGCCCAATTAGTATCAAATACTATTCAATTAAAGTCCAATGGGCTTTCAATTAATTCTTTAGGCGTGGGCTTTGGCCATTATGGATCAACCCATAATGCATAGGCCCAATAGGAATCACCATATGCCATAGAATCAATTTTGGTCCATTAGGCCCAATTAAATTACTAAAGGCCCAATAGTTATATTTTGGACTTTATGGAAATGGTTTAGGCCCAAATATAATTCAAGACTAAAATTTGGCCCAACTTAACCCATTAGCCAAAATACAACAAATTAAATTAATACATTATTCCAAATTACATATTAATTCAATTCAAGTGTAATTAACACAATTAATTAATTAATCTAGTATTTCCAAAACACTAATTAATCTAATTAATCATGCTTAATATTTTAATTTATGTCCAACAACATTCAATTTCGATTTCAATCCAATTAAACCAACAATTAATATTCATTTTATGCAATTAACATATCCAATTGTTAAATTTTCAAAAATCACCATGAACTCTCCTAGAGTAGTTTTCGGCCAAGGCTATATTTTGGGGAAAATTAATCCTATCAATTTTTCACAAAATCAAAGATGCACAAATCTAATTGAACATCATATAAACATAACCCAATCATCAATTTAGGCAAATCAAGCTCTAAGCCAAAAACCCAAATTAAAGTCCATAAACCCTAGATTTTCAAATCATGCTTAGATCGCTCTGATACCATTGTTAGTGTCCTAGACATGCCACGGGATCTCTAAGCGTGATTCGTGTGTGAATAAAAATCAAAAATAAGTTGCGCAGGACTTACATTGATCGGTTGAGTTCAAAATTTCCATGGATGTTGAAGCTTCCAAGCTCATAGGTGAGTATCCCTATCACCATCATTTGACTCCCTTATGTGCTAGCAAGAACAAATGGAACAAATTTTATCTCCCAATGAGAAACAAATTTACCCAAGAGAGAGGAAGCAATCGGCAATCTTCAAAAGAGTCGGAGGCCAATTCTTCTTTGTTGCTTTGGGCCTTCTCAAAGAGCAGAAAGCTATTGCTCATTCGGACAGAATTGAAAAAGGCAGTGGCCTTTCATTCGGCCACTTCGAAAGTTAGAGAGAGAGCAACTTTTCTTTCTCTCGGCCTTATGCAAGATATATCAGGCCACTAGCATTTTGGCATTAAAATGAGAGAATTCAAAGGCTGTTGCCTTTTGTTTCTTTTGGCCACACTTTCAAAAAGAGAAGTCAGAGAATAATTAATAACTCAATGGCCTTTCGGCCAAAAGGTGATTAAGACTAATGGCCTCTCGGCCAAT
Organism: Zanthoxylum bungeanum; assembly: GCA_019454045.1. Lineage (NCBI taxonomy): Eukaryota > Viridiplantae > Streptophyta > Magnoliopsida > Sapindales > Rutaceae > Zanthoxylum > Zanthoxylum bungeanum. Next base: position 39,692 of record SKCR01027178.1, on the reverse strand, counting down.
AAATGCAAAAGAGAGATAAAAATGAATAAATCCAAAATTCATTATTTATATATATTTTGTTGGTGGGTGAAATGGGTAAATAAAATCCAATTTATTACCCAACAACTTCCATCAACAAATGACTAGTTGATGTAAGTGAGTGGGTCCCACCACATTGAATTCAAAATTCAAATTACTTACACAACACATTTTGGGTTCGGATTCGTTTAATCCGATTAAACGAATTTTCCGTAACGACGCAATTAAATCTATTTTAATTAAATAATAATATACAGTAAAATTATTACGAAAATCGCTCGCGAATTAATTCCAAATTAATTCGTTCGCTAGAATTAAAATCCAATTTAATTCCGCGTTGAAATCCGATTTCATTTAATATATCTAATATATTATTTTAGTCCAATAAAATAAATTAATAGTAAAATCTAATTTAACTATTAAATATATTTTACCGATTAATTCCAAATTAATCGCGTTCTCTCATCTCGACGAATTTAATCCAGATAAATTCTCGAAGCAATTAATCTCAGATTAATTCTTGTCATAATTAATCTCAGGTTAATTTTCTCTCTTGATAATTAATCCCAGATTAATTTTCTCTCTCATAATTAATCTCATATTAATTTTCTCTCTCATAATTAATCCCAGATTAATTTTCTCTCATAATTAATCCCAGATTAATTTTTTTCGAGTCAAATATCATCGGTGAATCTTTGGGATGCGACCCAATAGATCCCTGGATATGTTGGCAGTAAATACGGTCATCGGACTATCCGAACACATGCGTACCCGGTACCACGTACTTACCGATTTACAAGACATGGTTGGCTTCTAGCTAAGCACCGTGTCTACCCAATTCTCCAGAAATATTCTTCTACGGAATACAAGATCTTTGTCAGGCGTAGTATACGTAGTATTGCGCATTACGATCCAGTATCGGATGTCACATGCTAGGCCTAGGGCTGGAGTTGTGTCTGCCATGTACGAAGCATATATCGGATCACTAGCAACTGTCTCTTTATGATCGGAAAGTCATAACATAGTCATACTTCCCCGATGGCTATAGCACTTAGAGTATCAGTTCTGTATCCCTGCGTGATCATCATCTCTATATGACTGAAGTGATACTTCCATCTTGACATCACACCCAATACACTACGATTCTCAGTATACCCAGAAGAGGCTTACACAGAACCTGTTAAAGCCCCGGACGACCAAAACCAAAGTATACTGATTGTCGCAAGTTTTAGCGATGCAAGTCTCAGGTTAAGACCAAATACACCTACCCTGATTCGGATTCCCATAGACTCATAGACATACTACCAATGGGATTCCTAGGGGTTTATCCAAAGCGAAGCTTTTTCCATACCATCGGTAAACAGAACCTCCTATTACACTTGCATGAGTATCCAATACCCAAATATATGAGAACTATGTCGTTACGCTTCCATAACACGCACAAGTGTAATACTAGCTTATTCCGCATTATCGATGTCCAGTCTCGATAATACTATTACTATGGATAATGATTAAACATTTGTGGATTAATATTGTCTCATATCTTATTAATCCGGAACTAATCATAAAGACTTTTATCATTTATATATCCGAGTAATCCAATTACAAATGATAAAAGAGTAATTTCCTTTGTCACATAGTTAATTTGTACAACAACACCATGTTCTGTACAAATAATGATACTATGGGTCATAATTATCCAACATTTGGTTGCCCTACTGTGGCGATTGTTATGCAGCCTCGAGTGGCGTTATTTGGACAATGGTGATGTGTCTTTGAGTGAAAGTCCCTCACTATTAATGGTTTGTTTATTACGGCCCCGTTGTGACACTTGTTATATGAACCCGCTATGGCACTTTTTTTGTGGCCTTGTTGTGCCACTTGTTCACGCGGCGCCGTTGTGGCACTTGTTCACGTAGTCCCTTGTGGCATTGTATTCAGATGGTTTGTTTATACTTTTAACTCATTTCTTTTTTCTCTCTTCTGGATTTCTTTATCCTCATTTTCTTGACTTTTAAAATGAGTGAAAAGCATCTAATTCTACTACTGAGGCTGCTTTTGTTGCTCATATTTTGGTTGTCCACACTGACTGCACTAGATCAGACACTCAAGTTTTCAAAATGAAGCAGCATCACACTCTCAGCAGCATTTCTCACTACGTGCAATTCTTGGGTTCTTACCAAAATATGTACCAATCCCACCTTCTGGTCATTCTAAGAAACACAATAACATAGGCTTACAAAGCTCAAATACCTCTCACGAATCAAATGATTTAACTAGGGATGAGAACGGTAAGATACGGAGCAAATCAGGTTTTTATTTCGAAATCAAAAGCAAGTCCTGACGTGCGAAACGCGTCGAGATACGTGCATGAGCAAATTGTGACCAAAGAAGTGATCAATTTGGCGTGTCGCGATGCTGCCCATTGAGCGTTGCGAAGCGCTAAGTGATAATGAAATGAAGTCGTGACAAGCATTTCGTGCATCGCGACACAGAAGATTTTTCTTAAATTCGCTCTATATCCGATTTTTAGTAAGAACACCCTATGAACCTCCTATATAAGCATCATTTTATCCCAAAACCTAAAAAAAGCTTTATAACATATTTTGGAGCCTTCAAGAGCATAGAAGAACGCATAGAGCAATGCAAGAACGAGTGCATCAACCAGAGTTTGAGTTTAAAGATGAAGAGTACAAACGAGAGTTTCTTTCTTCCTTTTTCTCTCTATTTTTATCTTTTATGAGTTCTTGTTTTGTAATAATGATTAGCATATTTTTATTGAATATTGTGAGTAGCTAATTCATTAAATCTAGTGCTGTAATGGATCCCGATAATGTTTAATTAATTTAATTGTATATTTTTATTCATTTATGTTTGTTATTTATTATTTATTATTGTATGTGCTTTGATGCTTATTTTATTTGTTGGGCCAACAATAAAATAGTCTTGGTAAATCTTAGAAACTCGACAGTAGGAATTTGGGTTAGCCATGGAATAATAGCGTATGATCTTATTTGTTGAATAGATTTCATTGTATGATAGAAATATACGTAAATGGCATACGTAACCAAGATTAGAACCTGACCTTAATGAATTCGGTTTAATTTAATTAACATAAACATATAGTTAATTGATTTATTTTCAATATTTTCATCTGACCATCGAAAAGACTTGTGAATATTTAGTATTTTAGGTTAATAATTAGTAACAATAACCTAATTGAATGAAAAGTGTCTGAACTTATTGTGTGCATGCTTAGATGAAGTTACAACCTTAGATGTTTCTATCTTATAAGGTTTTTCCCGAAGTTTGTTTTTTTGTTTTATTTTTTTTCAGTTTTTTAATTTAATCAAATTATTTTCTCAATAGTTTAGTTTAAGTTAAGTAGGTTAGTCTTAGTAGTAATAAGAGAAGTATTAAGTTTATGTGGGTTCAAAATCCGACTAATTATCATTAAATTACTTAAGGGTCTGTTTGGTTCAACGAAGGGGAGAGGGAGAGATTTTAATGGAGGGGAGGGGATGGGAGGGGATGGAAGGGAAGGGAATGAATTTTAATTAAATATATGTTTGATTCAAAAGAGGGGAGGGGATGATTTTTAATTAGATATATATTTGGTTCAAGAATGGAGGGGAGATATTTTAAAACTAATTTACTATTTTATCCTTGTAGCCTTTTATAAATAAAATTAAAACAATATAGTTTATATTATCTTGGAATTAAACAAAGAATAAAATTAAAATTAAAAGATCTACATAATACGTGTTATTAAAAATAAAATTAAAACAAGCATCAAACCAGTAGAATGGTGAAGCAAATATACGAGAGATTTGTAATTAGAACAGTTTTGGATTTTAATGTATAAGTAGGGATAATTTAGTCAATGTATTTAAAATTTTAATTGCTCACTTTCTCTCCCCCTCCAAAACCCTCCACTTTTGGAGGGGAGCTAAAATTGGCTTAGGAGAGATTTTGCTCCTCTCCCCTCCCCTCCCCTCCCCTTAAAAAAATTAAATCAAACAAATATAATTTAAAATAATGCATCCCCTCCCTTCCAAAACCCCCCAACCAAACACAATGTAAGCAATACGTGCGTTTATGTGGTATATTTATAAAATCGCGATCAATAAAAAGTCTAATTATGTAAGGGTCACGTGATCTTTATGTTCAGATTTGATCTGATATAATAATTAATGAAATAATATCTTTTACGGCTTCTTGTTCCCTATTCTTTTACACACTAGTGTCCTAGAGACTCTACTAAGGTTGCTTTCTCCTGATGTAGCCCTATTCTGTACACACTAGTGTCGTTTTTTTCTTTTCCATTTTTTTTTATTCATCTCTTTTTCCTTCAAGTGTTCTTTTTTAGTCTAATTCCTTTTCTTTGACCGAGACTCACCAGAAAATATAATTCCACCGTTTTCTAATGAGATCTTTGAGCTTACCTTTTTTTTTATGATGAAATCTCTCAACTTCTCCGATAGAGATTTATATTTTGGTATTTTATTATCAAGACTTCTATTAATTTCTGGATCCACTTAGGGGTGATAATTTAGGTTAAAAATTCGTTTATTCGTTCCATTCGATTTGCTTTAAAGCGAATACATGTTTGAAAAATAGATTTGTTAATAAATGAGTTGATTCGATTCGATTCATTTATTAAACGAATCGAATAAGGATTTAAGCTCATTGATTCGTTTATTCATTTAGAATTCGTTTTATTATTTTATTTGACTATTATTGTTATTTTTCAATTAAGATTCGAGAAATTATGGCTAATTACCATTGAAAAAATAATATTGTCGATATTTGGTGAGTTATTTTTAGTAAATATTTTATATTCGTATTTCATATGTGTATATTTTGTGAATAATTAATGTAAATAAATTATAGTAGTTTGTGTTATAGAATAATATTATGACTAAGCGAATATTCGTATTCGATTCGTTTAATAAACGAATCAAAAACGAATCATGATATTAGGATTCGTTTAATAAACGAATCGAATACGAATCCATCACATTTTGATTCAATTCGTTTAGGATTCGATACAAATTCGATTCGTCAATTCGTTTTGTCACCCCTAGATTGACTTATATATGATCCTATATATGGTAGTAGATTTTTTATCGTGGGTTAGTCTTTTATTTTTGTTTCTATTTTTCAAGAATAAAGACTTTTTCTTCCATAGATAGAAGATCTGTTCGAAAAAGATGACAGATCTAAGTCTTAAAGTGAAGGCTAAGTATTATAACTTCTCATATACTCATTGATTTTCCTAGTAATAGATTATATATGGATTGTTGTAAAAATAATATTTTTGTATATTGCGTATTTTTTTGTAACTATTCTAGACTCTGTATTCACCAATAATAACGTATCGTGACACAACTTAACGAGATATTATAATATATTTGTATATCACAAATATTTGAATTTTATGTCAATTTATTTAAATTTGAAAAAAAGTATATAAAAAGTCCAAAAATAGAATTTTTTAAATTCGAGTCAATCTCGAACTCGTTTAATAATTGAGTTTGATTCGAGCTCGATCCCAATATTTTCTTAACGAATTGAACTCGAACAACAAATATAAAGCTCGATTTGAGCTGGAGCTCGTCTTATCGAGCCAAACTCGAACAACTACTATTCGGCTCGAAGAGACTCGATTACACTCTTACTTGCCGAAAAATATTGTATTTCTCGAGTTTTATATGGCTTGGACATGACATTTAGTACATGTCGCTATTCCTGGATTCAGTGGATATGTTCAATGGAATAATTTCTTAGATGTATTACCACATTCCTAAGGAGTTAAGCCCACTTTTTACAGGTCAATAGAATCTTTATGCTCAAAACCTCGATTCAAATAGTAATTTATTTGGTACCTCCCAAGAATCAGAAACTGTCATTCTAACCCTTATCCAGGGATTCCACCAACAAACGCAAAGTTTATTACTGATCAATATTACTTATCACCATTTAGCTATTGTAATTTTTTTCCTAATTATGGGTCACATGTATACAATAAATTTTGGGATTGGGCACAATAAAAGATTGAAATATTCTCATCATGAACTGAGTGGGCTAATGTTTTTATAAGAAATCTCTTACCAATATTCCTGCTAAAGCTTTTTCTTATTCTTAATATCACGCTAATTAGACTGGTATTAGATTAAACTATAACAATTTCTGTATTCTCAATGCCCCTTAATTTCCATAAATTATCACTTCAAAAATCTTCGATGGTTATAAAGGTATCCACAATACAAAAGAGATGGATATTTTTTATCTCAACCATTCTTCCTAGTCTCGATCCGATAAAGAAAATGGACAATTTATAACAGTTTTCGTGAAAACTTATATAAAAATAGACTATGAACACTTAAGATAAATAAGATTCATAATATCATTCTTATTAATAATTCTAATGAATTTGAATAGACTATAAACTGAAATCAAAATCATTTTCAAGAAAAGAAGTAGGGTCTTTATTAATAAAATACGAACGAGAACAAATCGATTCAGAAGAACGAATCCAAATTTTAAAAATTTTATTCGATGTAGTTATAGTCGATCCCAATGATTAAAAAAATGAAAAAAAAAATCGATAAAAGAAATTGGTAAGAGTTCCCTGGTGGTCATACAAATTAATCGATAACTTAGACCAAAAGCTGGGAGAATACAACGAAAATGTCAGATAGGAGCATGCATTTCATTCAAGAAAAGTCAAACGTTTAGTGGTTTCTGTTGATCACCAGATAAAAGAGGATGTGACTTTGTCACATTATTTAGAAGCATCGAATTTTCGTTGATATATAGCCAAAGGTTCCATGCATGCACAAAAATGTAAAACCTTTATTTGTAAACCGATTCAAGCAAATGTCAATTCTCCTCTTTTTTGGACAGAATAGAAAAACCCTTTTTTTTGTCTTTTGATATTTCGAGGTAATGAATATAATTTTTACCAGTCATTCCATTCTGATAGAGAAAGAACTAATGATCTTGAACCGATCTTATCTAGGATCACAAATCCCAAGTTTGTCTATGAAGAACAAATCTAATTGTATTAATGTCTATAACTGATTTCTTACGTTTAATACTAACCAATAAGGCCTCATTGGTAAGTGCAATAAGATCTCATGCATTGGATCCAACCTATGGTTATGGACCTGAATAAATGATTAAAATTCATTTCCAATATAATCTTCTTTATTCACAAGTTTCGTTGTTCTCATTGCTTCTCGATTAATGAATAGGTCTGAATTCTCCAATGGAGTCTGTAATGCAATTTTTTTTCTTAAGTCACCTTTTTCAGCTTTTTATTGGCTCAAGGCTCTTTATTATTTTGTTTTATAAGCGGATTCATCGAATTTTGGATGAATTATTATTGATACTTGTAGACATTATATTTTTATACATAACACGATAACGAGTCTCTTATGGGGCACCAAATGAAGGTTTGGAAAGTTGCAAGGTTAAATGCCAGAAGGGAAGGAAACTCCAGAGAATTCTAAAAATAGCCAAGTCCAGCCGAGCATCACCTCTGTCCAGCCAATTTTTTCTTTATCCATAACATTCGGCCGGATATATTGGAAAAACTAAATCTAGCCAGACATATGACAAGCTGTCAATGAGTATACATATTGTCAATGACTGGAATCATGGGATCTGATTAATATCCGGTCAGACATATATCAAGCTGTCAACGAGTGTGCAGATTTTCAATTATAGAAATCACAGATTGATTAATGTCCGCCCGACCTTGCTTTTGAAATAAAATATCCAGCCATACATAGATCGAGCTGTAGCTGACAATGCAAATAGACAATCACTGTAATTAGCAAGGGGATTTAATTTCCTCTTCCTTTTTCAATCCAACTTAAACACTATAAAATGAACCTAAATTCTTCACAAAGGAACCTAAATTCTTCACAAATGGTCTTAATCTAAATTCCTTGTGGCAGAACTATAGTTTTGAAATTTTTGATCGGAAACCTAAGAGAGAAAAGCAGTAAGGAAAATATCAGCAAATTCCTAGGTTTTTTCCCCTTCCAGAAAGTAATTCGTGTTGGACAATTATGACCCATAGCGTCACTATTTGTAAAAGACATTGTGGTTTTTGTACAAATAAACTATGTGACAATGAAATTGCATTTTATCATTTTGTAATTTGATTACTTAAATATATAATGATAAAAGTCCTTATGATTAGTTCCGGATTATAAGATATGAGACAGTGTCAATCCATAATGGTTTAATCATTAAATATTCCTAGTCGTAGTATTATCGAGATTGGACATCGATAATGCGGAATAGACTAGTATTACACTTGTGCGTGTTATGGAAGCGAAACAACATAGTTCTCATATATTTAAGTATTGGATACTTATGCAAGTGTGATAGGAGGTTGTGTTTACCGATGGTACAGAAACAGCTTCGCTCTGGATAGACCCCGCGGAATCCCATTGGTAGTATGACTATGTTCTATGGGAATCTGCATCAGGGTATGTGTATTTGGTCTTAACCTGAGACTTGCATAGCTAGTACTTGCGACAATCAATACGCTTTGGTTTTGGTCGTCCAGGACTTTAACAGGTTCTGTATACGCCTCTTCTGGGTTTATTGAGAATCGTAGTGTATTGGGTGTGATGTCAAGACAGAAGTATCACTTCAGTCATATGGAAATGATGATCACACAAGGATACAGAACTGGTACTCTAAATGGTTGCAACCATCGGGATAATATGACATGGTCGTGATTATCCGATTAAAGAGACTAGTTGCTTGTAATCTGATATATGCTTCGTACGGGGCAGACACTATTCCAGCCCCAGGCTTTGCATGTGACATCTGATACTAGATCGGAATATGCAATACTACGTATACTACGCCTGACATAGATTATATATTTCTTTAAGAATATTTCTGGAGAATTGGATAGGCACGGTGCTTTGCTAGAAGCCAACCATGTCTCGTAAATCGGTAAAAATGTAGTACGAGATACGTACGTGTTCGGATAGTCCGACAACCGGATTTACTGCCAACATATCCAGAGATCTCATGGGTCGCTTCTCGAAGATTCACCGATGACGTATGATTCGAACATAATTAATCTAGGATTAATTACAGAGAGATTTTATCAAGGATAAAATACTATTTGAAGAGAGAGAACGATTAATTTGGAATTAATCGAAAAAATAATATATTCGATATATTAAACGAAATTAGATTTCGACGCAGAATTAAAATTGGATTTTAATTCGGGCAAACGAATTAATTTAGAATTAATTCGCAAGCGACGTGAATAGTAATTTTTCTAGGCATAATTATTTAATTAAATTTGATTTAATTACGTCACAACAGAAAATTCGTTGATTCGGAATTAGCGAACCTGAGCCCGGGAGTGTTTGCGTCCCGAAGTCACATCACTTGTCCATCAATCACCTTTATGGTGATGGAAGTTAGTGTAGGAATTGATGGTAACTTATGAAACACTCAATTGTCAAAGTGATTGACTTTTACCAAACCTTGGATTTGGTATATCATTTTGATTTTAGAAATTCAAAATACAAGTTATTCACTCACTCACTCTTCCTATCATTCACGGTTTTGGGAACAAAATTACTATCTCCATTTTCTTTCTTCTTTGGCCGAAACTATGAGGAAGAAGAAGAAGAATATTTTTGCAAAAATTTTCTAAGTGCTAGCACACACTAGGAATCATTCAAGGTGATAGGGAAACCAACCTTTGAGCTTGGAATCACCATTAAGCTTGGAGCTTGGATTTCTACTTCAAAGAGGAAGCTTGGAGACTTCTCAAAGGATCAAAAGTTTGGTGTTCAACACCTCCAAAATCTGATCAAAGTGAGTATTATTCCGCAAATTCTTCTTTGAGTATTCACATGTTTCATTGCTTAAATTGATCTTGGGACACTTTAGAAACCCAACAATGGTATCATGGAGCCTATTTGAGCATGAAATTGATTAGGTTTTATATACTAAAATTTGAGTAAATTTGATTTGAGCATGTTTTAATCAAATTGTTTGTTTGAGTATGCTTGTATGTTAATAACTTGGAGTTATACATGATCAATTTGAAGAAAATTGAATTGGATTAATTTTCCCCAAATGCTATTTGATGGCCGAATACTATATGCTCTCTAAAGTCATGGTATTTTTTATTTTTTTGATCATTGGATGAGTTGAAAGACATGGATATATTGATTTGAGATTCAATCGGATTGAAAACGGAATCGGATATAAAATCCAAAGAATATCGTGAGCTTCAAAGCATGTAAATGAGATTATTTTTGTTTCAATAATGTTGGACATGTATTGATGATGAATAAGCATGATTAATTGATTAAATTGATATTTTGGAAATGTTAATTTAGATAATTAATTATGTAATACACTTTAATAATTAAATTATGAAATTTGGAATTTTAGAATTTGATTAATTGGGCTTAATTTAGAATTGGGCTTTTAATGTTGTATTTGGGCCTAATGGGCTTGGTTGGGCCAAGTTGGTTTAGGTCAATTGGATTGGATCCAAACTGGGCCTAAACCATTCCATTAAGTCCAAATATGACTAATGGGCCTTTTATGTTTAATTGGGCCTAATGGGCCGAAATTGGTTTCTTGGAAAATAGGGTGATTCCTTAATTGGGCTTTGGTATTTGGGTTTGACCCATATTGACCAAAGTCCGTGCCTTAAGAAATTAATTGAAAGCCCATTGGACTTTAATTAAATGACATTGGATGTTAATTGGGCTTTGAGACCCATTTAGATTAGATTTGGAATCTAAGTCGTAAAGGCACATTTAAAAGTGTAATTATTTAACTTGGAATTAAATATAGAATTAGTATTGAATACGAATTAAATTAGATTTAAATTGTAGTTCGATATAATTCAAGAATTCGTACTTCGAGTACTTATTCTTAAACGAGTTGGACTCACGCAAATCAATTCGTTGTTTGAACATTGGATGATCATTTTATTCAAAGATTAATTAATTGGATTAGATTGATTGAATAACATGTTTTATGTGAATACATGGATGTGTTGAATGAATAATGTATATCAGATGGATATTAGAAGGGAAATGGCAATTTTGGAAATTGTTGTAAATTTAGAATTTATAATTGGACCTGCGTGTCCAGTGTTTTCTCTCGATTCTTTGTAATTATCTTCTCACCTAATTCCCCTCAATGTTAATGAGGTTTCTTTAATTGTATTATGTAATTGGGTAGAAGTTAGAATAGTGCTAGCCGGGGAGAGGAAATAGAGTAATTTGTTCTAGGAACAATCTGTGATATCCATCGTCCATTATCATTATTATTTATTTGCGCGCCTTATATGCTTTTAGAATGCATGCTTAAGGGTGTATGATGAGACCTAACAAAGATAATAAATTGGTTGCCAATTTACGCGAAAAACCATCAATAAATATTAAGTGTTTTCCTTCCATTGAGTGATTCATTCTCAAGATCCAAGATTGGCACTGGTTTGTTGGCCAAAGTCAAGACCTTTGTCCATCGCGGATGTGTTTGAATCATGAAGGCTTTGTTCCATATCTTATGTCTTGTCCAAGTTGTGATTTGTCAATGGGTTCCGCTTAACTGGAATCATTAAGCTTGTTGTGCCAAAGCCAAGGCTTAGTTGATTCAGAGAAAAAAGGTTAGGAAAATATATTGGATATATTGGCATATATATTGTATATATGTTTCAGACTTGGAGGTCCACCTACCGGATCTAGGAATTGGATGAGATCCAATTGATCTTAGAGATCTACCTAGTTAAATATCATACAGCTTGTTGGCCAAAGTCAAGGTTGTGTGTTATTCAACGGGATCCTAGCCCACTAGGAAACTAGGTTTCCCGAGTACTCAATAGAGGGTTAGAGGCTCGCCGAAAAATAGTGGGAGGCTAGTATTGAATTTGCAATTTCGTTCAAATACTTAGCTTTACGCCCTTTCAAATTATTTCGTCAATTATATTTATTAGTTGGACTAATATTTTATTATTTTTCTTGTAACAGTTAGACTGTACCCATACACCGTTAATCGAATAGTTGGACTATTGCGATTAAGATGACAGGAAAGTTAAGCATTAGGGATATTGTCATGAGCGATAATGTCTTTAATGGCACAAACTTTCAAGATTGGGAGATGAATCTCAGGATTGTCCTGGGATCCGAGAATTTGCTTTACACTATAGAGATGCCTCTTGGGCCTAAGCCCCGACCTGATCAGTTGCTTGAGCTATAGCTTTGGAAGACTCATAGCGATGACAACGCGACTACTCAATCGGTAATGTTTGCTGCTATGACTCCGCAATTCTGTCGTCAAAACAAGAGATTGGATCCCTATGAGATAATGGCGAAGTTGCATGATCTTCACCGATCTAATCTTAGATCGCAAAGATATGAGTTGCAGAAGAAGCTCTTCCGCGCTCGCATGTCAGAGGGTATGTCTGTTGAGCACCATGTGTCACAGATGATTGCTGACATTGGGCAGCTCGGACATATGGGCATTGTCTTCGAGGCAGAGACTTCAGTAGATTTGATCCTACAGTCTCTCCCCGACACTTGGAGTGGGTTCATCATGAACTACAATATGTTGAACCAAGACCAAACTCTTGGAGAGTTGATGTCCACACTACGCGAAGCAGAAAAAGAGTTCCTAAAGGGCAAGAAGCGCGAGGCGCACTTCGCTTCAACATCTCAGACTCCAAGGGCTTGGCCCAAGGCGACTGGAGTGTAAAGAAGAAGAAGAAGAATAAGAAGAAGAAGAAGAAGAAGAAGAAGAAGGGCAAGGCCAAATCGTCAAAACCTTCTGGGAAGGGTAAGGATAAATCCCAAGATATATGTCTGCAGTGCGGCAAGCAGGGTCACTGGAAGCGTGACTGCCGCGAGTACAAGGCACACATGAAGGAAATCAAAGCGGGCAAGGCACCGGCTTCAGGTATGTTTGTTATAGAAATAAACATGTCTACTACTAGTTTTAAAAATTGGATTTTTGATTATGGTTGTGGTACTCATATATGTACTGATGTGCAGGATCTGCAGATTAGCAGAAGACTGGCCTCATGAGAGATTGACATCCGCGTTGGAAATGGGACACGAGTCACCGTTTTGGCCGTTGGCACTTTTATTTTGGAACTGCCCTCGAGGTATGTACTTAAACTTACAGACTGTTATTATGTACCTAGTTTGACTAGGAATATTATTTTTGTATCTATGTTAGCCCAATGTGGGTATACTTTTGTATTTAGAAACACTGGATGTTTTATGTATAAAAATGATATGGAAATTTGCAATGCTGATGTAAATAATGGTCCTTATATTTTGAATATGAATCAATCTCAAACATAAAATGTAACAAACAAAAGGCTTAAAGTAAGTAACGAAGATGAAACTTATATGTGGCATTGTCGTCTGGGACCATAAACAAGACACGTATATCCACACTTTCGAAGAGTGGGTACTTGGACGGATTTGATCCAAATTCATATGACGTCTGCGAATCTTGTTTATTAGGAAAGATGCCTAAATCACATTTTAGTAGTAAAGGTGCACGTGCCACCGAACTGTTAGCCCTCGTTCATAGTGACGTATGTGGGCCCATGTCTAGCTAGGCTAGAGGTGGATATGAATACTTCGTAACCTTTACGGATGATGCATCACGTTATGGTTATGTGTATCTTATGAGACACAAGTCGTAAACTTTTGAAAAAATCAAAGAGTTTCGACACGAAGTAGAAAAACATACCGGCAAAAGTATTAAGACATTACGGTCGGACCGTGGTGGTGAATACTTAAGCAATGAGTTTCTTGATTACTTGAAAGAATATGGTATTCTTTCACAGTGGACTCCTCCCGGAACACCGCAATTAAACGGTGTGTCCGAACGGAGAAACCGAACTTGTTAGACATGGTAAGGTCTATGATGAGTCGCACAGAGCTACCTATTTCCTTTTGAGGATATGCATTGAACAGTGCAATACTTATTTTGAATAAGGTTCCGTCAAATTCTGTTCAACAGACTCCGTATGAAATATGGACATGAAGAAACCAGATTTCTCATTCCTGAAGATTTGGGGTGTTGGGCATACGTCAAACGTTTGGAAGGTACCAAACTTGAACCCAAATCGGATAAATGCCTATTTGTAGGATATCCTAGGGAAACCAAAGGTTATTACTTCTATCACCCACAAGAGAACAAAGTATTTGTTGCTCTACATGCGGTTTTCCTTGAGAAGGAATTCCTAAATACAGTGATAAGTGGGAGGAAAGTAGAACTCGATGAAAATTGGAGTGATACTGTTCCTGACACAGAATCCTTAACGGAACAAGAACAGTTATTAATCTTATTGAGGAAGACGAGCCAGCTACGTATGAGGAAGCGATACAAGGTATCGACTCCGGTTTATGGCAAGATGCCATGAAGTCTGAAATGGATTCCATGTACACCAACCAAGTTTGGACACTGGTTGATGCACCAGAAGGCGTAAAGCCTATTGGTTGCAAATGGATCTTCAAGAAGAAGACCGACATGGATGGCAACATACAACGTACAAAGCCAGGCTTGTAGCGAAAAGGTATCATCAACGACATGGTGTCGATTACGATGAAACTTTTTCACCAGTTGCCATGATTAAATCCATTCGGATAATGCTTGCTATTGCTGCATATTTCGATTACGAGATATGGCAGATAGACGTCAAAACCGTTTTCCTTAACGGAAACCTTTTGGAGGATGTTTATATGCAACAGCCTGACAATTTTGTCGCACCAAGACTTGCAAACAAGGTTTTTAAGTTAAATCGATCCATTTATGGATTGTAGCAAACATCGCGTTCTTGGAACCAACGTTTTGATGAGATCATAAAAGAATATGATTTCGTTCAAAACGAGGATGATCCTTGTGTATATAAGAAGGTTAGTGGGAGCGCACTGACATTCATTGTCCTTTACGTTGATGATGTATTGCTTATTGGCAATGACATTCTCATGTTAACATCGGTGAAAGCTTGGCTTTCATTAAAATTCTCCATGAAAGATCTGGGAGAAGCAGCCTTTATTCTAGGAATAAAGATCTACCGGGATAGATCTAGAAAGCTGTTTGGACTCTCCCAGAGCACGTACATTGACAAAGTGTTGAAGAGATTCAACATGGATCAGTCCAAGAGGGGACTGTTGCCAGTGTCACATGGTGTCACTCTATCTAAGGACATGTGTCCTAAAACTCAAGATGAGAGAGACAACATGAGTCGGATACCGTTCACCTCGGCAGTCGGATCGATCATGTATGCCATGATATGTACGCGACCTGATGTCTCGTATGCTTTGAGCATGTGTAGTCGCTATCAGGCCGATCCAGGTGATGGTCACTGGATGGCAGTTAAGAATATCCTTAAGTATCTTAGACGAACTAGGATACTTTCTTAATCTATGGAGATGGAGAACTTGAGGTAACTGGGTTTACCGATGCAAGTTTCCAAACCGATAAAGATGACTGCAAGTCGCAATCCGGGTACATATTTTATTTGAATACAGATGAGTAAGCTGGAAATCTTCCAAACAAGCGACTGTTGCCGATTCAACAACTGAAGCGGAGTACATTGCTGCAGCTGAAGCAGCAAAAGAGGCAGTATGGATCCGTAAATTCCTAATTGGATTAGGAGTAGTTCCGTTAGCAGCTGAGCTCGTTCCATTGTATTGTGACAATAACGAGGCTATAGCGCAGGCTAAGGAACCGCGGTCTCATCAACGATCCAAGCATGTTCTTCGACGTTTCCATCTGATTCGTGAGATCATACATCGTGGCGATGTGAAGATCGAGAAGGTCGCATCAAGACAACATTGCAGATCCGCTGACGAAAGCTATTCCTCCGTAAAAGTTTGAGCGGCATGTACATAGTTCAGGTGTTAGATGCTTGAGTGACTGGCTATAGGCTAAGTGGGAGATTGTTGGATAATTATGACCCATAGCGTCACTATTTTTAAAAGACATTGTGGTTTTTGTACAAATTAACTATGTGACAATGAAATTGCATTTTATCATTTTTAATTTGATTACTTAAATATATAAATGATAAAAGTCCTTATGATTAGTTCCGGATTATAAGATATGAGACATATCAATCCATAACGGTTTAATCATTAAATATCCATAGTCGTAGTATTATCGAGATTGGACATCGATAATGCGGAATAGACTAGTATTGCACTTGTGCGTGTTATGGAGCGTAACAGTGTAGTTCTCATATATTTAAGTATTGGATACTATGCATGTGTGATAGGAGGTTGTGTTTACCGATGGTACGGAAACAGCTTCGCTTGGATAGACCCCGCAGAATCCCATTGGTAGTATGACTATGTGTCTATGGGAATCCGCATCAGGTAGTTGTATTTGGTTTTAACTTGAGACTTGCATAGTAGTACTTGCGACAATCAATACGCTTTGGTTTTGGTCGTTCCAGGACTTTAACAGGTTCTGTGTACGCCTCTTCTGGGTTTATTGAGAATCGTAGTGTATTTGGGTGTGATGTCAAGACGGAAGTATCACTTCAGTCATATGGAGATGATGATCACGCATGGATACAGAACTGGTACTCTAAATGGTTGTAACCATCGGGTAATATGACATGGTCATGATTATCCGATTAAAGAGACTAGTTGCTTGTAATCTGATATATGTTTCGTACGGGCAGACATTATTCCAGCCTCATGCCTTGCATGTGACATCCGATACTAGATCGAAATACGCAACACTACGTATACTACGTCTGACATAGATTATATATATTCCTTTAAGAATATTTCTGGAGAATTGGGTAGGCACGGTGCTTTACTAGAAGCCAACCATGTCTCGTAAATCGGTAAAAACGTAGTACGAGGTTCGTACGTGTTCGGATAGTCCGACAACCGGATTTACTGCCAACATATCCAGGGATCTCATGGGTCATTTCCTGAAGATTCACCGATGACGTATGATTCGAACATAATTAATCTAGGATTAATTACGGAGAGATTTTATATAAGATAAAATACTATTTGAAGAGAGAGACGATTAATTTGGAATTAATCGAAAAAATAATATATTCGATATATTAAACGAAATTAGATTTCGACGCAGAATTAAAATTGGATTTTAATTCGGGCAAACGAATTATTTAGAATTAATTCGCAAGCGACGTGAATAGTAATTTTTCTAGCATAATTATTTAATTAAATTGATTTAATTACATCACAACAGAAAAATTCGTTGATTCGGAATTAACGAACCGGAGCCCGGGAGTGTTTGTGGGCCCACTCGGATTTTGAATTCAAGTGGGGCCCACAAGTCACATCAAGTCACATCACTTGTCCATCAATCACCTTTATGGTGATGGAAGTTAGTGTAGGAATTGATGGTAACTTATGAAACACTCAATTGTCAAAGTGATTGACTTTTACCAAACCATGGATTTGGTATATCATTTTGATTTTAGAAATTCAAAATACAAGTTATTCACTCACTCACTCTTCCTATCATTCACGGTTTTGGGAACCAAATACTCTCTCCATTTTCTTTCTTCTTTGGCCGAAAACTAGGGAGGAAGAAGAAAATGCTTTTTGTTGCAAAAATTTTCTAAGTGATAGCACACACGAGGGATCATTCAAGGTGATAGGGAAACCAACTTTGAGCTTGGAATCACCATTAAGCTTGGAGCTTGGATTTCTACTTCAAAGAGGAAGCTGGAGACTTCTCAAAGGAGCAAAAGTTTGTGTTCAACACCTCCAAAATCCGATCAAAGTGAGTATTATTCGCAAATTCTTCTTGAGTATTCACATGTTTCATTGCTTAATTGATCTTGGGACACTTTAGAAACCCAACAATCCGGCAATCATCCAGCTTTCAAAGGTGGTTTCTGATCCAACTACACCTAGGCATGACCTGAGGGTCCCTAATTTTATTTCTAATGTATCTGTATTTTTATTCTGATCTGACATAATATCTTCGACCAGACTTGATATATGTTCGAACAGATATGCACAATTGTCAAAGAATATCCCATGTTATACAAATATCCGGTCAGGCTTCCCCGAAGTCAGACCGAGAGAATATGCACATGTTATTTATTCCTTGTATAACCATGTTGTTTTATTACTATTTTATTATTTATTACTACGTTCTTTGTTTTATATTCGCCTCGCTATTATCATATTATCTCTACCTTGTTATTATTGTTTCAATGTTTCTGCTTTGGTTCACGCAAAACATCCGGCCAGACTTAAGTTACATCCGACTAGACATTAATAGTGTGAAATATGTTGGACCAGACTTCTCCGAAGTCAGGCCAGTGAGACATGTGTCATATCATGTTTAACTATTGTTTTATTACTCTTGTCTCTATTTTATAGTCGTTTTTATTACCGCTATGCTATTATTACTTCGTCACTATTGTTACTATGCATGATTCTACACTTTTGTTTCACGCAGAATATCCGGCTAGAGTTGAACTAAGTCCGGCTGAACATTAATGACATGGAAAATGTCTAATCTGGCTTCGGAGAAGCCAACCGGTGAGATAAAAGTTATATTCTATTCAATTAGTGTTTTATTGTTACTTTGATAATTTCTGGATGCTTATGACCTTCAGATTTATTCTTTTATCGTTTTTTTATTATTAATGATTGTGCCATTATATGCTTTAAATTGTTATTGAATTATGTTTCATTATAAGACATGTTTGTACCTCTTTTCAAACCTGAGTATTATACTGTCATCAGTAAGTGACTATTCTGAACCTAAACAGGTTTAAGGTCGACCCTTGCGAGTGGTGTAGTGCGGTCTTAAATTATTTTCAATGTCTTATACTAGGTGACAACTCCATCATTCTCTGATTAATCCCCCGTGGTCTATTGTACTCTTTACGGGCTACGAGCTTAACAATATCGTGGTCGCCGACATCATAGGCATAAAAAAATCAGTTACTACAATAATATGATCAATATAATATACCCTAACTGATGCAAGCAATGAGTTTTCTAACTCGCTTCTTTTCTTTGTAAGTTTCGGAAATATCCCCATGAGAGCCTTTTTAAGGGTGGAGATAGAGGGATATTGACATGTAGAATGAAACTATCTTTATTTTCGCCCGATTGATCAATTCTTCAAAAGTCAAAAGAAAAGACTGATCAGACTATGGAGCTGGGTTGAATGAGCAATGAATATTCAATTCTTCATTATTTACTTTGCCCGTCGAGTCTTGCAGATTAATTTGTCGGTGTGTTAGAACTCATCGAAAAAGTTATAAATATTGATATATATTACAGATTTTGTGGCAACGAGTAAACAAAATAAAAACAGGAGTGAAAATATGAACACAGAATCGCAGGGATGGCGAAAGCTAGGAACTAAAAACTCTTTGCTCCGGTCATCGAGGAATTGACAATTTTAATGGGGGGGGGGGGGGGGGGGGGGGGGAATTGACCAAAAAGGGGGAGAGGGGTCCCTCTGATCTTCGGCAAGCCTGGCCAGAGGCCGATGGTTTGTCCAATCCATGAACATTATATTTTTCATATACCAGTTTGCGGTTTTCTGACCACCAGGTCTCTGCCTGATGCTCACCAAATCTTCTCCGGCTGCAGTGAGTCGACAATAGTTATATTAGAACCTTTCACATAACATCTCAAACGCCATTTATAACTCGAACTGGGAAAATATCACGATAAAGTACCTGAAGCGTACTCTTTTGAGATCTCTGGTTCCATCATGCAGGGCCACAAGGGTTAATACACACCAGGCTCATACTGCTCAATCCACTCAGCCTCAACTTGATTACTGTTGACAGACAATGCAGGACTCCCTAGGCTTCACAGTGTTCTCACTGACTTGTATAGGCCTAGATTCTTTTCCTTCTGAAGAATCTGACAAACGACTGCTATTTGCAAGAACACCTCCATTACCATTTGGCAGTCTAATATTGGGCTGATCATCCCTTCCACTGGCCCCAGGAGGTTCCCTGAGAAACTGCGGAAGGCCGGCAGTTCCATTATTCGTAATGGATTCAACTCCCGTGGGAAAGGTCAGGATAGAGCTGCTAACCGAATCTGATCTTGAGTGGTGCTCTCCATTTGTGTCTGAATAATGCACACCATTTGTCGCCAAGTCATTTGGTAGATAAGCTGGCCTCATGCTCTCAGGATCATAAACCCCCTGTGGCAACCTCTCAGCCATATCCTTAAGCTGTTTTAATATAGAGGAATAATGAAAGAGACTAAATGAGAATGTTGTGTTTAAACAGACTCTTGGAAGTTTAATTCCAATCTCTATTTCCATAGTGAGATGCAGCATAACATCTCTCACAAAGTGGGCAAAAATAGAAGATAACAAACAAGCACAAAGATAAGATCAAGAAAGATCTCAAGAATAAACAAAATAAAATAGTTCCAGTTCCCAAGGTTGAACACGTAAAATATACTAACCTGAGCAGTCAGTGACTTAATAACTTCTTTTGCAGCTTTAGCTTTTGAAGATTCCTCTGCAGCAACAGCCATTGCTTCTTGAGCTATCTTTATTGATTTCTGAAGCTCTAATTCTTGGACCTCAATCTTTGTCTCAGGCTCTCAACCTACATCATAATTATAGCCAACGAGATTAAGGTAAGTCCTTCGGAACTATAAATGTTCATAACCAAATCCAAACAAGACCAACTTTTTAAAGGATGGCCTCCAAGTAAATAAAAAATTTGAGAACTTTAGAAAACATACCTGCGCTTGCAACTTAAGAACCTCTTGATTCAGAAGTTCATTAGTCTTCTTCAAACTATCAGTTATACTTTTAGAAAATGAAAGTCCTGATATTGTAGGAACAGGCGTAGCAGATCGAGGGGGGCTGGGTCTCCTAGAGAAAGGAGACACGGACCTGGAGCTCACTCCAGATGGTGCAAGAATTGGTTTAGGAGTAGTTCGCCGCAAATCCACAGCAGTAGACAGCACAACATCTTTTAGTTGTAACAAAGAAGGCGCTTGAGAGGAGCGAACAAGGGAGAATGTATCAGCTTTCTTTCCTTGTTTTGCTGCTTTACTGTCTAACTGCTTAATCAAATCCACATTGGAAGGCATTGCTGACTGTGACAACTTAAGATCAGACTTGCCCACCTGTCATTGTTTTCACCTGAAAGCCGAGGCGGAGTGCTCTTGTTATTTGCTTCTGACACTTTGTTCAGTTAGCAAAACAGGAATCACACACTCGATATGGTTTCCAGGATTTGGAGCCAATGCTGCTCTTAATGCTTTTCTTGAACTGCAAGAATGGCAGTGCACAAGTCCACAATTATAGCAATTATGTCTCTTCCGAGTAAACCCAAAAGCCAATCTGCATGCTGAGCACTGCAACTGCTCAGCACTGGATACCAATTTATGAAGACAGATAGCTGCCGAATAATTTGAACCGCAAGAAATATACTTTACATGTCTATCCTTCAAAGCCTCAACTAAAGTTGGTGTTTTCCAATCTTCAACATCTCCATGGCCCAGTCTTCCATTAGCACCCTTCCCCCATGTATACACTTCATTCCTGGATGTTAAGACTGCAACATGGTACGCCCCACAGGCAATTTCTTCTACAGATTCCCCAGCAAGCATATCTTCAACCAAACATGGTAATTTTCCATCAGCATTGGGATTCCCAAGTTGACCATATACAGTACTTCCCATTGCAAAAACATGTCCAGATGTGGTCAACCCAACAGTTAAACTATGTCCACACGCAACTTTGTGAAAATTATAGTCAATTATTGCTGGCACACATGTGGGTTTAAGTCGAGGTTCCTTATCTCCATGTCCAAGACGATTTTTGTCTCCATCACCCCAAGTAAACAATTTTCCTGATGAAATGCTTGCACTAGACTGCGTGACAATAACCTTCACAACTGCAGCAGTATGCCACACTCCACAAGCAACAGCAATCGTCCTCAACCCTGAGAGGGATTCTACTTCTCTTGGACATGAAATATTTTTCCTGTCGCCATGGCCTAATACACCAAATGTTCCATCACCAAACGTAAAGAGCTGGCCTGTTGATGTTATCAAGGCTGTATGCCATGGACCACAAGTTACAGACGTAACTTGAAGTCCCTCAAGAGGTACTGAGATTCTCTTGGGTATCCAGTGGCTGACATCAGTACCATGTCCAAGAAGCCCTGCATTATGAATGCCATCTCCGCATGTATAGAGTTCCCCAGCCATCGTAATAGCACAGGTGTGAAACTCTCCACATGCAACTAAATCAACACTAGTCACTGTCAAAGATTCAAGAAGACGAGGTTGAATAATATCCTTCCCAACACCATGCCCAAGTCTTCCTCCAGATTCTTCACCCCATGTAAAAACTTCTCCTTGTCTAGTGACTAGGGCAGCATGTCTGACCCCACAGGCAATATGATGTACATCCAAAACTACATTGGATTCCAATGGCCTTGGAACAAGTACATCTGTCTTGTGCTCAAGTAATTGACATTCTTATCGGCCCCAATCTTAACATTATCACATATGACTTCACCCCATATGTACACATCACCTAAAGCATCACAATCATCCGGTGCAGAACCATGACTTGAAGTGCTGGGGGAACTAGAAACGCTAACCCTAAAAACATCTGAACTGGATCCTTTTACTTGCATATTTGTGTTGTCTGATGCTACATGTGATCTTTCAGAATTCACAGAGATAGAACCCTCAGTCTGAAAGCTCTTTGGAGAAGAAATAGGGTGGCTCAAACTAACAGAAACCTCCGGTGAGCTAATATCTCGTGTAAGACTCACAGAACTGTCGCTTGCACTATTTGATGTCAAGTCTCTGCTATCCTGGATTTAATCAAAATTATCACATTGTGTGTCTTGTAACATTGACAATATATGAGAAAACTAAGAGAAATATCACTTTTAACTTAACATGACAACTTCACCAATTAAATAAAGATATACAAGTTACAACAACTGATCTTTTATACAAATAAAATCTTGTTCTCATTTTCAAATGTTGGCAATATGATTATGAACATCAATTAGGTGAACCTTGATAAGTATAATTTCAAGCATTTCAACAAAACATTCAACGTATTTTCTGATTTCTGAACCATGCTTATGCTATAATAAAAGATATTTATGAAAGAAACAGAAGAAAAACACAATAAGAAGAAGTCAACCACTAGAAGTCTCCAGACAGGTAAAATTACCTCAAGGTAGAGGCCTCCATCATTCCATCCATCAATTTTGGAGCGACCATCTTGGCCAGAGGTTATTAATGCTTTGAGGCCTGCAATCCACACCTCCACCTCAACTTTTTCCTGGCAAATCTAAAGCAACAAACATCATGTTTCAATTAAACCAAGTAATCGAAGAAGAAGAATATCTAGGAAGAGAAAGCTTAAGTGATCATGTATTTGTGAATAGAGTTTCATCACCAACCAGATCAAGTGACCGCTTTCCGTTGTTGTATATAAGGGAGAAAGATAGATAATCCTTTTCAGGACGAAGGTACCGTTGAAAAACAGCCTGATGGCATATTAATAGAATTAGGATGGATATTTGCAAATTTAAGGTATGAAACCATTCAAAATTTTAATTTTGGATATGCTAAATAACAGGAAAATTAAATATTAGTAGTACAGTAATCTCACAGTTCTTTGCCCAGGAATAATTTTAGAGACAGAGGCTAACTTCAAACTTCTTTCTCCACTACTTGATATCCAGATCAAAGATGTTTCATCCTGTGAGTATGCAAGAAAGTATTGAGTCATAGAATAACACCAGAACAGCATGGAACGAAAACGCTCATCAAGTAAAACTATAGCAAAAAAATGATTCACTAAATAAATATACAGCAGTGTTTTAAGCTGAACAGCTAAAGGTACTTATTTGACCAAACTACGGATTTCTAAATTAAGATGCAAACTTTACTTCAATTTAACTAGCATCTGACACAAACAGGTATCCCAACTGACAATAAACTGCAGTAGACAACTAGACATGATACACAAATATGAAATTTCCTAAAAAAAAATAAGGACCAAACACTCAGTGACAACCCCTTCTCCAGTCTTTAACTCTTAGTTCTCTAGACAATGTTGGAACTTAATACAATATTTCCACAGCATTCATGATTGCTACCAATAAGACTAATCAAAACTTGTTTAATCGACCAGAAACAGTGAGATAAGAAAATAAAGCCGCAAATAGCAACTACAAAGCTGCTCAGTTATCACCAACCGGTGGTCTAAATTTAGCCAGAAGTTGCAAAGATCAAAGTTCTCTGTTAACAATGTGAAACCAGAACAATACTTGTTGAATGACCAAGATCCCAGAAGGCCAGAATCTTATGTTATCTGCTCAGATTAAACTGAAGAAATAATAGACTGGAACCTTCCAACCAATGCATTATTGAATACCTCAGAGATGTTAAGCACAGGATATTGCACTTATAGTACCATGAACAACTTCAGATGTATTTATAACTTTGGTCTAATAAAGATATTTTCAGTTGAAGTTTCTACCACAGATAATAAATTAACTTTATCACAACTTAATCCCTGCAAAGAGTTGTTAAGAGTGCAATTAACAGTAAATCTCCCCAAAAGATGCTCTATTGGTTCTTGAAATGTCTAATTAAGAGAGAGACTCCAGTCAAGATAAAGTATGAAATCTTCTTTATATGGCCTTAAATTAAATCAGATACATTTTTCCAACACTGTATTTTACTTTCTCAAAACTTTTACCAGCTGTGCAGATACTTTGTCCTGAAACTCCAAAACTTTACTAGCTATAGGAGGTATTTGGAACTTCATATCATCTAACTTGTTATTTACTTCAAAGAGAGGAGATAATGATCAGAACAAGAGAAGAAGCAAAAGAAAATATTATGTTCAAAATAATAAACAGAGGTCATAAAAAATAACTACTAAAATTAAATATAAAGACACATCATGTCAAACTGCAAGAAAATCAGTCCATGTGTCCATACTTAATTTCTCCTATCCTGATGAGAAGTGTTAAGTCACACAACCCTTCATAATTCAGCAAATTTCGGCATAAAACATCAGGCTAACTTGAAAGCACTAATATCTCAAAGAACGAAATTAAAAGCTTTAAGACAAAACTTACATTAGAAAGTCTAAATGGATAAAACTTGGGCTTTCCCTTACGACCATATTTCAAAAACTGAGCACCCTTCTTCAATGCAATTAATGCCTGCAAAATGCAGTGGGATCATTTTACAAACCTTATGTTAAAAAGAACAAAAATGGTCGTAGCTGGATATAAACTAAACTCCCAAATTGAATAATTTAAATTTAATATAAAGCTTTCATAATTTCTCTAGATTAAAAATGCATAATGTCATTCAATATATCACAAAGTCTATCACGTGAATTTATCATCATAATTAACGTGCTATTCATATCATAAATTTAAGGTCCATAAATAAATAAATAAAGAAAGAAAAACCTATTGGTTTTCAGAAATATCTATTTAATAAATTATTTCACAAAATTAGCTCCAGATATAAAATTAACAATCGCAATTTATAATGTAATAAGATGGAAGCTTTAATTTTTATTCTATTCCTAAGAAGTAAAATTGATTACATTTCACATTATATCAGTTTCTAATAAACGTAAACTATCCAAATTTCACGATGAAAAAAAGTAAAATTTTACAACAAAACAATAATTAAGAGGAAAAAGTCGAAGTAAAGTCAAATAATGAGGAGACCTGCTCAATATCACGGTCGGCACTTCCGTAGCTAACAAGATCTGCCATTCCATGTGAGAGATTCACCAAAGCGCCACCTCCCTCTTCGAGCACTATCAAAACCACCGTTCATCATATACACAGCTAACGGCTATTCTTTCTCCGCCGTACGATTTCAGCATCAACACTTTACGCAACTCTCACTGACACACGCTATATCAACCACTAGCTTTCGCAGATCTAGGACCCTTCAATACGCCGCGTTTTGACTCCACGGCGACCAGTTGTCGTTAAGCGTAAGGGAACCGGGCAGAGAGAAACGGAGGGTGTTAAAAAATAAATAAAAATAACAAGTACGGAGGTAGTCAAACATGAGGAAAACTACATTAAATAATAAATAAAAACAAAATACGAAAAGTAGCCTGAGATTGACAAGAAGTATTATTCAAAGGAACAGTACTATATAAATTTTTCTCGACATTTCCAATTCCAAAGCAGCCTTTATCATTTTTATTTTAATATTTCACTAAAATTATTTCAGCAATTACTGCTGATATTGTTTTTACTTTTTTATTTTCTTAATTTTGTGATAGTTTAATTAAGGACCTGTTTGTGAAAAGAACTTGGCATGTTCATTAAGTTCAATCCCGTCAGACTCAATTTACAAGGAAATCCAAACTCCCTAAACAAACTCTCAAAGTATTTTTTTCCCTTCTTTTTTTTTTCCCTGAATAAATTTTTTTAAAAAATCATCATAAATAAAATTTTCAATTGGGATTTAGATTCTAAATCTCGAATTTTAACTTAAAAAGTCATGAATCATGATTGAGATTTGGGACGATTTTTCATATATATTAAAAAAAACCGATCGAGATTTAGAACTATTTTTTATCTCGAATCATAATCCCTGCACATATTTTAAGTAATTAATAATAATAAATGAATTTATTTTTTATTTTATTAACACTCCATTTGAAAAATAAATATCTCTCAAAATATAAAGTGTTCATAAAAATTACATATTATTGATGTAAAGTCATAATTTTAAAATAAGTATTATCGTCGATATGTTTTGACGATAAAAAAAATATATATATATATATATATATATTGATGTCAGATTATTTATTTTAGAATATTCATATTTCTTTCATCCGAACTCTAAATTATAAACTGTGAAATTTTACATGCACTTAATATTTATACCTAGAACTTCATAAATAAACATCTCTCAAATTTAGATTTTACAATGTCGAAATCAACCTTAAACAGGGTAATAATATACTTCCTGAAAATGTGACTTTGCTAACAAAAATATGATTGTCCTTGTAAAAAAAGACACTAACATTATTAAAGAGTGACCAAACTCAATAAAATACGATTGAGCATATTGAAAATATGATTGTAACTAAGCTTATTGAAAATATGATTGTGCTCACTAAATTGTGCTTGTCTTTTTTAACTTTTTTAAATCCAAAATATATACAATGATACACGTTAGAAAACTTATTATTTGTAAATATAATTGCTATGAGCAAATATTTTTTATTTTGATAAATATTGAATTTCTTATTAAAATTAGAAAGAAGACAAAATTAAAAATACCTTAATCATATTGCTTACATTCAGTCACATTATCGACCCTCATTCACAATCACAATTTTTACCTAAGTCACATTAAGCTTAGACACAATCATATTACAAATAAATCAATTTTATCTAATTCACATTTTACCCGAATCATATTGAGATCAATAATAAATATAGTCGCATTGAACTCAATCATAGACATAGTCACATTGAGCTTAATTATGTCACATTAACGTCAGTTAGAAAATAATATTACAGCTTCTGCATTTTCTTTTAAAATGAAACTATCAAATGTCTAGATAAATCCAACAATGAAAAATTATGATTTTCAACCAACAAATCTAATTTAGACCGTCAAAAAATATATTTTTCACATGATTATTCAAAATAATACCTAAGTAAAATAAATGTTTAATCAAGATTGTAATAACTTATCTTTTAGATAATTTTTAAATTTTAAAAAACCAGAGTAAACGCATATAAAGTTAATAAAATAATCATACCAAACTTAAAATGTTATTAAAAGAGAGAGATTAACTTTGAACATACCAACCGAATTATTGTTGGGAATTAAAGAACAATCGCAAAATAAATAATGTAAAAGTGTAGAGAACACAACCTAAGTGTTCACACTAGTCAGAAATAGTGATTTTTGTGATTATTTTGGGAAACACTGCAGAAGCAAGTCGGTGAGCTAAATTGACTTTTAAATTTTTTTTTAATCATGATAATTTAATCGGTATCATATACCTCTAATTTATCCATATTTCACTCATATCATTCATTAATATCAAATATTAAATTATGATTACGCATAAAAACTTGGGACAAAATTTCCGAAAACACTTTCCGCGGTTACACGTCAACCAATTACCGATTCACCGAAACGATCGATCGAGATAACTAGACAGCCAGATCATTCGAAAAACTGGACCAGCCCAGTACTACAGTAATTCGTTCACTGTAGCAGTGGCTGATTAAGGTAATTTCAACAAATTATCATTTTACCCCTAGTGCAAAAAATTCTCAAAACGCATCGGAAAAGATTTTGAAAATTCTGAGAATTTTTCTACACATTATATGCACTGCTACAGTACTTCGTGTACTGTAATAGCAGCCAAAAATTCATAATTATAGTAAATTATGATTTCCCCAAAGCGGTTTTCTCATAAAATTCCCAAAATACTTTTGGAAAGATTCCGAAATTTGCGAGAATTTTTCCTATTCCATAAATCTAGTTTTTCCTATTCCACAAATTCAATTTCATCCACACCACCTCAATTTCACAAAATCAACACTTTTGAATTAATTATGCAATTATCACATTTATACTAAATTAATTCAAAATTCATGCAATTAACAAATATAAAAATACGCCAATGAGAGTCACCACCATAAATGATTATTGTTGGGACCGATCCGGATCCTCTAGGGTCGGATCAGAGCCCCACACAGTGAAAACAGGTATAACCCGCGTATATAGTACATGGGTGTATTTTTAAATTAAATGGGGGTACAATATTCCATTTTCGAGTCCATAGGAAAAAATCCAAGAGCATTCAGAATCAAAACGGACCAAATCAGGAGTCGAATAGCCCGGTTGTGCGAACCGCACGCGCGCAACTCGTGCGCACAACGTGTGTAAATGTGCGATGTGCACGATTTCCTCGTTGTCGCGCCAGAATTTTCCTGTTGGCATGCCAATATGCTCTAGAGAGCTAAATAATCCAATTTTCAAGCTCCAAATTGCTACCAATTTTTCTCTAAACATCCAAATCTAATTTTTGAATATCAAAACCAACATCAACACATTTTAAACACATCTAAAACAATTAAAGAATAAAAATCATGTTTTTCAAAATATCAAAATTTTTTACAAAATATAAATGCATTCAAAATACATATATGAATAAATTTGAATTCCAAACTCAAACCAAATAAGAATCCCATAAAGAAGTAACCTATGAATAATTATAGGTCACTTAAAGGTGATCAAATAATTCTATATTGGTAGTCATAGTTCCAAACTTTTACCTATAGTTCAAAACTCCAAGTTTTGTGTTCCATAGCTAACATACACAAAACTTGATCCAATCACAACCAAATTGTGTTTCTATGCTTCTAAAGCATATATACATAAATCTTTAACCTTATTTCAATTTCAAGCTATGTTATTATGCATCAAATGTATAACTACATCACCATATGCTTCACTAATGATATCAAATCATTAATGAAAAACATAACTTATTTAAGACATCAAAACTTACCTAGCAAGCTTGGATGAAAGATCAAATCTTCTTCTATTGTTGAAAAATTATAGAGAACTTCCAAAACATCTCCTACAATTATTTTCTTTAAGTTAAAACTTACTTATAAAATGCTTAAGCTTATCTTTTATGATTAACTTTATCATTTTTTATTAATAAAAATTTTAATCAACTTTTTTGGTGGGTTTAATCTAATTTATCTAATTATGCATATTAGGTGTAATCTTATTGATATGCTCACAAAGTGGTTCTTTACTCCCAAGTTTAAGAGTGCGTAAGTAATAAAATAACCCGATAAGTCCAGAGTTGATCCACATGTTGGACAATTATGACCCATAGCATCACTATTTGTAAAAGACATGGTGTTCTTTGTACAAATTAACTATGTGACATAGGAAATTGCTCTTTTATCATTTTGTAATTGGATTACTTATATATATAAATGATAAAAGTCCATATGATTAGTACCAGATTAATAAGATATGAGACAGTATAATCCACAAAATGTTTAATCATTAAATATCCCTAGTCGTAGTATTATCGAGACTGGACATCGATAATGCGGAATATGCTAGTATTGCACTTGTGCGCGTTATGAAGCTTAACGACATAGTTCTCATATATTTAAGTATTGAATACTTATGCAAGTGTGATAGGAGGTTCTGTTTACCAATGGTACGAGAACAGCTTCGTTCTGGATAGACCCATTGGAATCCCATTGGTAGTATGACTATGTGTCTATGGGAATCCGAATCAGGGTAGGTGTATTTGGTCTTAACATGAGACTTGTATCACTAATACTTGCGACAATCAATACGCTTTGGTTTTGGTCATCCGGGGCTTTAACAGGTTCTGTGTATGCCTCTTCTGGGTATACTGAGAATCGTAGTGTATTGAGTGTGATGTCAAGATGAAAGTATCACTTCAGTCATATGGAGATGATGATCACGTAGGATACGGAACTAGTACTCTTAAGTACTGCAGTCATCGAGATAATATGATTAGGTCATGATTATCCGATTATAGAGACTAGTTGCCAGTGATCCGATATAAGCTTCGTACGGGGCAGACACAATTCCAGCCATAGGCCTAGCATGTGACATCCGGTATTGGATCGTAATACGCAATACTTAGTATACTACGCCTGATAAAGATTATATATTCCTTTAAAGAATATTTCTGGAGAATTGGGTAGGCACGGTGCTTTGCTAGAAGCCAACCATGTCTTGTAAATCGGTAAGAACGTTGTACTGGGTACGCACGTGTTCGGATAGTCTGATGACCGTATTTACTGCCAACATATCCAGTGATCTCTTGGGTCGCTTTCTGAAGATTCACCGATGATATTTGACTCGAACAGAATTAATCTGGGATTAATTATGAGAGAGAAAATTAATCTGGGATTAATTACGGCAAGAATTAATCTGGGATTAATTATCAGAGAAAGAATTAATCTGGTATTAATTGCGTCGAGAATTTATCTGAGATTAAATTCGTCGAGAGGAGAGAACATGATTAATTTGGAATTAATCGGTAAAATAAATTTAATAGTGAAATTTGATTTTTCTATTTAATTTATTTATTTGGGCTAAAATAATATATCGGATATATTAATTGAAACCAGATTTCAACATGGAATTAAAATTGGATTTTAATTCAAGCGAACGAATTAATTTGGAATTAATTCGTGAGCGACTTTCGTAATAATTTTACGAGGCATTATTATTTAATTAAATTGGATTTAATTACGTCGCGACGGAAAAATTCGTTTATTCAGAATTAAACGAACCGGGCCCGAGCGAAGTTGCGTGTTGGATTAGCCGACTTAAATTTGGAATTTAAAAATGGTGGGACCCACTTGACTTACATCAAGATGTTTGACACTTGATGGAAGTTGTTATTGGTTGAGTAAAGCTTAGATTGCTTTTAAAACACTCAAACCAAATCCAACACACAAACTTAATATATAAAGAAGTCAATTTAGTTTTGGAAACAAGTTGGACTACTGTTCATCTTCTCCCATCTCTCCAAAACCATGAGCCCCTCTACTCTCCATGGAATTTTGTTGCAAAATTTCTACTTGCTAGCACATTAAGGAGTCAAAAAAAGGTGATATGGAAACTCACCCTTGAGTTTGGAACAACAAAGAAAGCTTGGAGCTTCATCAAATACAAAAAAAGTTTTGAAATCTCAACCAACCAATGTAAGTTTTTCCGCAACTTTCTTTGGTAATTTTCACACACGATCACTCTTAGAGATCCTTGGCATGTTCTAGGAACACTAACAATGGTATCAGAGAGAGATCTAAGCTTGATTTGGATTTAGGGTTTATGGACTTTATTTGGGATTTTTTTTCTTGGAGCTTGATTTTCCTAAATTGGTTGTTTGGTTGTGGTTGGATGATGATGAATTGGATTTGTGCATCAATAGAATTGAGAAAAATTGATTGGATCAAAAATCCCCAATTCTTTACCCTTGGCCGAAACTTGAACCCTTAATTGCTCATGGTAATTTTTGATAATTAGACAATTGGATGAGTTATTGGCATGAAATGTATATTAATTGTTGGTTTAATTGGATTGAAATCGGAATTGAATGTTATTTCATGATGATTTCTGTGAACCCTAAGCATGTTGTAGAATTGATTTCGCTTCAATTTGTGTTGGACATGAATTGGAAATGTTGAGCATGATTAATTGGATTAATTAGTATTTTGGAAACATTAGATTAGTTTATTATTTATGTTAATTGCACTTTAATTAAATTAATATGTAATTTGGAATAATGTGTTAATTTAATTTGTTGTAATTAGGCTTAATGGGCTTGGTTGGGCCAAGTTTGGTTTTGGACAATTGGGTTGAATCCCATTGGGCCTAAAACCATTTCCATAAAGTCCAAATATGATAATTAGGCCTTTAATAATTTAATTGGGCACAATGGGCCAAAATTCATTTTTTGGCATATGGTGATTCCTATTTGGGCCTTAGCATCCTGGGTTTGATCCATAATGGCCAAAGCCCATGCCTTCAGAATTAATTAAAAGCCCATTGGGCTTTAATTAAAGTAGTATTGGATACTAATTGGGAATTTGAGACCCATAAAGATTGGATTTGGAATCCAAGTCTAAAAGACACCTTTAAAAGTGTAATTATTTAATTTGGAATTAAATATGAATTAGTATTGGATACAATTTAAATCGGATTTAAAATTGTAGTTCGATATAATTCAAGAATACGTACTTTAAGTATTTATTCTTAAATGAGTTGGACTCGCGCAAATCAAATCGTTGTTTGAACATGCTTTGTGTGAATACTTGGATGTATTGTATGAATAATTTATATCGGATGAATATTAGAAGGGTGAGGGCAATTTTAGAAATTATTGTAATAAATTTAGAATTTATTAATTGGACCTGCGTGTCCAGCCTATTATCTCTATTTTCTTTGTATTTCTCTTCTCACCAATTCCCCTCAATGCAAATGAGGTTTCTTTTAGTGTTATGTAGTTGGGTAGAAGTATGAATAGTGCTAGCGAGAGAGAGGAAAGTGAGAGATTTGTTCTAGGAATAAATTTGTTATATATCCATCCATATATCATTATTAAATTTATTCGCGCCTTATTATGCTTTTAGAATGCATGCTTAAGAATGTATGATGAGACCTAATCAAAGATAATAAATTGGTTGCCAATTACGCAAAAACCCTCATCAAATATTAAGCGTTTTTCCTTCCATTGAGTGGTTCTTTCTCAAGATCCAATGTTAGCATTGGTTTGTTGGCCAAAGTCAAGATCAATGTCCATCGCGGATGTGTTTGAACCACGAAAGCTTTGTTCTATATCGCAAGTCTTGGGCGGTTGTGATTTGTTGGCCAAAGTCAAGGTCACGTCTAGTTCATCGACGTGGATTACGAAGCTTTCCCACTGTCAATGGGTCCCGCTTAACTGGAATCATTAAGCTTGTTGAGCCAAAGCCAAGGCTTAGTTGATTCAGAGGAAATAGGTTAGGAAATATATTAGATATATTTACATATATTGGATATATGTTTCGGACTTGGAGGTCCACCTACTGGATCTAGGAATTGGATGAGATCCAATTGATCTTAGAGATCTACCTAGTTAAGTTTCATACAACTTGTTGGCCAAAGTCAAGGTTGTGTGTTATTTAACGGGATCCTAGCCCACTAGGAAACTAGGTTTCCCGAGTACTCCACAGAGGGTTAAAGGCTCGCCGAAAAATAGTGGGAGGCAAATATTAAATTTGCAATTTTGTTTAAATACTTGCCAATACCCGCTCTTTTATTTTAATTTATCGTTGTTATAAATATATTAGTTGGATTAATATTGAATATTGCTTTCTTTGAACAGTTAGACTGTACAACACACTACTCCACTTATAGTTGATTATATAGTTGGACTATAGTAATCATTACATTTTGAGTGTACCCAAAATCGTTGATTGGATAGTTGGACTATAGCAATCATATGGCTGGAAAGATTAATGTTGCGAACATAATCATGGGAGATAATGTCTTTAACGGCTCTAATTTTCCAGATTGGGAAATGAATCTCAGGATAGTCCTGGAAGCCAAGAAGTTACTCTATGTAATAGAGAAACCTCTCGGTCCTGAGCCCGGAGTTGAGCAAATAGTAGAGCATGAGCTTTGGGAGACTCATCGTGATGATAACTTTAGTGCTCAATCCATCATGCTTGCCGCAATGACTCCTTAATTTCGTCGTCAGAACTAAGGAGTAGATCTTTATAACATTATGTTGAAATTAAAAGATCTTCATAGATCTAACATTAGATCTTAGAAGTATGAATTGCAAAAGAAGCTCTTTCGCTCGCGTATGTCAGAGGGTACATATGTCGAGCACTAGGTTTCGTAAATAATTACTGACATCGAACAGCTAGGTTAGCTGGGCATTACCTATGAGGCCGAGACTTCCATAGATTTGATCTTATAGTCTCTACCTGAATGATGGGGAGGGTTCATCATGAACCAAGAGAAAACTCTTGGAGAGTTAATGTCTATGCTCAATGAGGCAGAGCAAGAGCTTCCAAAAGGGTAAGAAGCGCAAGACACATCTTACTTCGACATCCCAGAAGGCCAAGGCTTGGCTGAAGGCTTCTAAGGGTGTGAAGAAAAGGGCAAAGACAAAATCGTCACAGTCTTCTGGGAAGACAAATGACATATCCCAAGATGTCTGCCTAAACTGTAGCAAACAGGGTCACTGGAAGCGTGACTGCCGTATGTACAAGGCAAACATGAAGGATGTGAAGACGGGCAATGCTCCGACTTCAGGTATGTTTGTTATAAACATATCCACTGCTAGTTTTAAAATTGGTTTTTGATACTAGGTGTGGTACATACATATGTACTGATGTGCGGGATCTGCTGATTAGCAGGAGACTGGCTTCAAATAAGATTGACTTGCGAGTCAGAAATGGGACGAGAGTCGCTGTTTTGGCTGTGGAAACCTAAGTTTTGGAACTGCCATTTGGGCATGTACTTAAATTAGGAAACTGTTATAATGTACCTAATTGACTAGAAACTTTATCTCTATATCTAGTTTAACCCGTTGCAGGTATACCTTTATGTTCCAGAACACCGGTTGTTTTGTTTTTAAAGATGATATTGAGAATACACATTAGATGTGAATAACAATATTTATATTTCGAATATAAATGAATCTCAAACATATAACATGACAAACAAAAAGCTCAAACTGAGTAAATCATATGAGACTTATTTGTGGCATTGTCGTCTGGGACGCATTAACAAGACTCGTATATCCACTCTTTTGAAGAATGGATACATGGACAGATTTGATCTAAATCATATGACGTCTACGAATCTTTTTTATTAGGCAAAGTGCCTAAAACGCCTTTTAGCGGTAAGGGTGTATGTGCCACCGAGCTGTTAGCCCTCGTTCATGGTGACGTATGTGGGCCCATGTCTAGCTAGGCTAGAGGTGGTTATGAATACTTCATAACCTTAACGGATGTTGCATCGCGTTATGGTTATGTGTATCTTATGAAACACAAATCGGAAACTTTTGATAAATTCAAAGAGTTTCGACACGAAGTAGAAAAACAGACGGGCAAAAATATTAAGATATTACAGTTAGACCGTAGTGGAAAATACTTGATCAATAAGTTTCTCGATTACTCGAAAGAGTATGGTATTCTTTCACAGTGGACTCCTCCCGGAACACCTCAATTGAATGGTGTGTCCGTACGGGAAAACCGAACTTTGTTGGACATAGTAAGGTTAATGATGAGTCACACTGAGCTACCAATTTCCTTCACGGGATACGCATTGAACAATGCAATACTTATTTTGAATAAGGTTTCGTCAAATCTGTTGGACAGACTCCATATGAAATATGGACAGGAAAGAAATCGGGTTTCATTCCTGAAGATTTGGATATGCTGGGCATATGTTTGGATGATACCAAACTACACCCAAATTGGATAAGTGCCTATTTGTAATTGGTTATCCTAAGGAAACTAATTCCACAACTCACAAAAGAACAAAGATATTTGTTGCTCTCCATGCGGTTTCCCTAAGAGGAATACCTAAATGCAGTGGTAAGTGGGAGAAAAGTAGAACTCGATGAAAATCGGAGTAATACTGTTCCTGGCACCGATCCCTAACGGAACACGAACAGTTCATCAGGGATGAGAATGTTCCATAATCTTCTAATACACAAGAACCGTGTAGGTCGAAAAGAGTCAGAAAATAACCTAAGAGGTATGGGTTTCTGATCTCACCTCACGTAGACATTAGTCTTATTGAGGATAATTAACCGACTACGTATGAGGAAATGATACAAGGTATCGACTCCACTTTATAACAAGAGGCCATGAAGTCCAAGATGGATTCCATGTATATCAACCGAGTTTGGATTTTGGTTGATGCACCAGAAGGCATTGTGTCTATTGGTGGTAAATGAGTCTTCATGGTGAAGACAAACATGGGTGTCAACATACAAACGTGCAAAGCTAGGCTTGTAGCGAAAGGGTATTGTCATCAACATAGTGTCGATTACGACGAAACCTTTTACCCGTTGCTATGATTAAATCCATTCAGATAATGCTTGCTATTGCTGCATATACCCGTTGCTATGATTAAATCCATACGGATAATGCTTGTTATTGCTGCATATTTCGTTTATGAAATATGGCAAATAGATGTCAAAACCATTTTCCTTAACGGAAACCTTTTGGAGGATGTTTACAACATCCTGACGGTTTTTTCGTGCCAAAATATGCAAACAAGGTTTGCAAGTTAACTCGATCCATTTATGGATTGAAGCAAGCATTATGTTTTTGGAACCAATGTTTTGATGAGATCATATTACAATATGGTTTCATTCAAAACGAAGATAATTCTTGTGTATATAAGAAGGTTAGTGGGAGCGCACTGACATTGATTGTCCTATACATTGATGACATATTATTTCTTGGAAATAACATTCCCATGTTACAATCGGTGAAAGCTTGGCTTTCATTAAAATTCTCCATGAAAAACTTGGGAGATGCAACTTTTATTCTATGAATAAGGATCTACTGGGATAGATCTAAAAGTTGTTGCCACTCTCCGAGAACTCGTACATTGAAAAACATGTACACGACCTAGTGTCTCATATGCTTTGAGCATATGGAGTCACAATCAAATCGATCTAGGTGATGGTCACTGGATTGATGTTAAGAACATCCTTGAGTATCTTAGAGGAACTAATGATGCTTTCTTAATTTATGGAGATTGAGAACTTGAGGTGACTGGGATCACCAATAAAGACGACTATAA
The DNA here is from genome assembly GCA_019454045.1 of Zanthoxylum bungeanum. Taxonomy (NCBI): domain Eukaryota; kingdom Viridiplantae; phylum Streptophyta; class Magnoliopsida; order Sapindales; family Rutaceae; genus Zanthoxylum; species Zanthoxylum bungeanum. Next base: position 2,256 of record SKCR01027178.1, on the reverse strand, counting down.
GTCGCAATAAGGGTACGCATTTTGTTTGAACAACGGAACAAATCTTCCAAGAAAGATATTGTTGCCAATTCAACAAAAGTGGATTATATTGCTGCAGCTAAGGCAGCAGAAGAAGCATTTTGGATCCATAAAATTCCCCCGTTATGAAATCTAATTTCATTTAATATATCGAATATAGTATTTTATCGATTAATTCTGAATTAATCGTTCTCTCTCTACAAATAGAATTTTATCCCAGATAAAATCTTTCCGCAATTAATCCTAGATTAATTTTCTCTCTCTTATAATTAATCCTAGATTAATTATGTTCGAGTCATACGTCATCGGTGAATCTTCGGGAAGTGACCCATGAGATCCCTGGATATGTTGGCAGTAAATCCGGTCGTCGGACTATCCGAACACGTGCGTATTCGGTACCACGTTCTTACTGATTTACAAGACATGGTTGGCTTCTAGCAAAATACCGTGCCTACCCAATTCTCCAGAAATATTCTTTAAGGAATATATAATCTATGTCAGGCGTAGTATACGTAGTATTGCGTATTGCGATCCAGTATTGATATCACATGCTAGGCCTAGGGCTGAAATTGTGTCTGCCCCGTACGAATCATATATCAGATCTCTGGTAACTAGTCTCTATAATCGGATAATCATGACCTAGTCATATTATCCTGATGACTGCAGTACTAGAGAGTACTAGTTCTGTATCCTACATGATCATCATCTTCATATGACTAGAGTGATACATCCATCTTGACATCACACCCAATACACTACGATTCTCAGTATACCCAGAAGAGGCGTACACAGAACCTGTTAAAGCCCCGGACGACCAAAACCAAAGTATACTGATTGTCGCAAGTATTAGCGATGCAAGTCTCAGGTTAAGACCAAATACATCTACCCTGATTCGGATTTTCATAGACACATAGTCATACTACCAATGGATTCCGAGGGGTCTATCCAGAGAGAAGCTGTTTCCGTACCATCGGTAAACAGAACCTCCTATTACACTTGCATGAGTATCCAATACCAAAATATATGAGAACTATGTCGTTACGCTTCCATAACACGCACAAGTGTAATACCAGTCTATTCTGCATTATCGATGTCCAGTCTCGATAATACTACGACTAGTGATATTTAATGATTAAACCTTAGTGCATTAATATTGTCTCATATCTTATAAATCCGGTACTAATCATATGGACTTTTATCATTTATATATCTTGGTAATCTAATTACAAATGATAAAAGAGTAATTTCCTTTGTCACATGGTTTATTTGTACAACAACACCATGTTCTGTACAAATAGTGATGCTATGGGTCATAATTGTCCAACATCTATGACACATGTTTGAGGCTAAAAGATTAAGGATAATTCCTCTTACTTGTGCTTGAATTCAAGAGCGGTGTGTTAACTCCTCGAAGTTACTGATTAGTTAGATTATACGGTTGAGAGCTAACTAATACAGCGTCGTTAGACCATTTATGCGTAGTTGATGACCCTTATTTATAAATGAAGGTTAGTCCTTAGCATGAAACCTATATGTTATACTAATGATGTGTAGAGCAAGATAGTTTTTGGATATGGATTAAATAGTTTTTTCGCATGTATGTTCAGATCTGAATCAACAGATATAATAATAAGGAAATTTCAAAGAGGAAATTTTTATAAATATGGGTAAATTGTAATACCCTGAATTTTTCGAATATTTTTGGAAGGCTCCTGGGGTCGAAGTCAATGTCTCAAAACAAAATGCTATTTGAGAATAAGATTTTAAGTATTGGAAAATAGGTCGGAATATTTTAAAGTATAATTTTGTTACATTGGAAAGCGTGTGATTTCAAGAACCGATTACACAAATTTTTATATGTATTTAATATAAGGAAAATTTTTTTATTTTGGCTATAAAAATAGCAAATGAACTCTGATTAAGCTAAATCTTGTACCGTTTGATTCATTTTTCTGATACGAACAGCTTTCGTGTTGAATACTTTTCGAAATTTGCTTAGGCAGGATGTTACACTTGCACAATTTGAATCAAATGAAAGAAGGATGGTTCCTCTTATATTGTGCATTTCTTAAATGTTGAAATAGTGATGGAATTGGATATATTGTAGTCTCCCAAGTTGCTTTAAATAAATCTTTGCATAGCCTCTTAGCCTAATACCTTGAAATAGGGCTTCTGAAACTTGCAAAGGATCTTAACTGAATGCACTTGAATTTTAACTTTTTAGATTGCATTAAGAAT
>SKCR01027177.1:0-43301 GCA_019454045.1 Zanthoxylum bungeanum | reverse complement strand
TCAATTTCAGATGACATTGATAAAGCCTTCAAATACCAATCATTTCACAATAACACTTCAACAGAGGAGGAGGCTGAGCAGTATCAACAACCAGAGGAGGTATCAGTTCAGGAGCCCGAACCGGTAAAGTCTCGATTTGATTTTTATTATTCTGAATCTGACGAGGATGAAGCTGATCTATTTGTACCAACTGCACCAACAACGGAGGATCAAACTTTCAATCCTCAAAATGAAGATCTTGGAGATTCCATTACACAAATGTTTGAAGAAGATCTACTTGATCCAACCATTCCAGTCATATCAGAGGATGAAGACCTAATGTCAGAAACATCATTACATCCTCAGGTTGACAATTTTGAAACATGTATTTCACAGATGACAGATGAAGAGCTGAATACAAAAATTTACAATACATCTGTGAAGAAAAGGTGGAGCAAGAAACAGAGCAAATGGAGGAGCAAATGTCTGACCTTAATAAAGATCCAGAGCATTCAGGAGAAACATCGCTGTTATGGGGAGTACAAATCAAAGATATCACTCAGAAACTTGACAGAATGGAACTTCCATTCCAAGTCAAGCACCATACGAGACCTCCTGATTTTCTTTCTTTCTTTGCAAGAATCACTGTAGCAACAAGGAGTAAAAAGGTGGCACGAGCACTGAATGAGACAAAACTCTTTTTGCCACTTTACCGTTGGAAGAGACCCTTCAAAAGCAACGCTCACGGGATTGTCTTTAATCGGACATCCAAAACGACATTGAAACCTCCTTAACAGATGAATTTCAGTCACGTCTGGCTGAAGACAAAAAATTTAGCGCTAGCAGGGAGGCAACCCATGCAATTTGTTGTAATTTGTTTTCATATTTTGTGTGAACTTTTTAATTATGTGTGTTATTTTTGTAGGGAAAGGCACAAACGAAGCATTTTAAGACAGAAGGAACTGTGTTTGGCAATCAAAGATGAGAAACAATTCATTAGCGATGGCTGAGTAAGGAATGAAATCTTGAGACACATCCTAATGAAATTTACTGACTAAGCGAGTGGCGTATTGCGTACACAATTCCGTTGCCTTAATTATTGCTTTGATTCGCTTTTCTATTGTAATTATCTTTATTTTCGTAGACAGGATCCATACTTTTTGACCTTTCACGATCTCTTTTGTTGTTTAGCTAACAATCGTCCTTTGGAAGATATTAGTGCTATTATTACTCACCCTTTTTCAGGTACTATAAATTCAGCCCGTCATTGCACATTTGAAGGCATCCAGAGTAGAAAAAGAAATACAAAAAAAAAAAAAAATGGAAGCCACTTCAAGAAGACGAGTTGAAAAAATCTGCGTGTTTTGTGGTAGTAGTGTTGGTACTAAGCCACAATACATAGAAGCAGCACAGGAATTGGGTCGAGTCTTAGCTACAAGGAATATGCAATTAATATATGGCGGAGGCAATCTCGGACTTATGGGGATCGTTTCAAAGGCTGTACAGGAAGGAGGCAGTTATGTTTTGGGAATCATCCCAAAACCCTTGGCAGAGGCAAATCTTATTGGATCATCAAACGGAGAGGAACTGATTGTGCCAGGTATGTCTGAACGACTGGTAGAAATGATTAACCGTGCTGATGCTTTTATCGCTTTGCCAGGTGGCTTGGGCACATTGGAGGAAGTTTTTATAGTTTTATCTTGGGCGAACCTGAACATACACCAGAAACCGCTTGGACTGCTTAACGTTGATGGATTTTATGATTTTCTTTGTGTGTTTCTTGATGATGCCCGAAGAAATGGGTTCGTGTCAAAACCTATGAAAGAACTCCTCTTCACTGCCAGAACTGCTCCGGATCTAACAGACCAACTCATAGCCTATGAACCACAAGTTGACCCTATCCTTTCAAAGATAAATTGGTCCGAGGACGATCGTGGTAAGAGGCGTCGGATTAATCTGGATCTTAACCTTTAATTTCCTATAGATTTTCAGCTAACCAGGTACAACCTTCTTAACTCTCCTTTTACTGTTTAAGACATTGGGGACAATGTCTCATTTAGGTTTGGGGGAGGGAATTAGTTGATCAGTACCTTGTTTTTAGTTTGTGTGTTGTTTTTATTTTTAGTCCAAAAATTTTCGAAAATTACAAAAAAATTGGAAAATTTTCAAAAATTACAAAAATATTTTGTGTTTTTTTTGTGTGTGTTTTTGTTTTGACTAAAAATGTGAAATTGGTAAGAGATAGCTGAGTAAGGAGTTTCTACTCCTGAGACGTATCTCAAGCCTATTTTCGAAATAAGTTAATTGTTGTTTATTTCCTTTTGAATTATTTAATTTGTGAATTCTCCTTAAAACAGACTAAAAGGAATCTTCATATGTTCAGTTAGCAGATATTATCAACATATATAGTAACATACGGACATGAGCTAAAATTGAAAAGTTTGTAATATTCAGTACTCTAGTTTAATTGGAAGAAACATCTCAAAAAGCAATGGAGTAAAAAAAATAAAAAATAAAAATCCTAGATCCAAGTTATTAAGTCTGTAAGGGTGTTTTAACACCTAGTGCCCTAAAACCAACTGGTTTGGGAGTCACTGGCCCAAATCTCGCTACATGGATCGAAGATGCTACAAAAATATATATATATATATATATATATATATATTTATATCTGAAGTCTGGGTAATTAAGTCCGTAGGGGTGTCTTAACACCTGGTGCCCTAAAGCCAACTGGTTTGGGAGCCACCGACCCAACACTCGTTACATAGATGGAAGATATTGTATATAAATAAAAAATAGAAAAAAAAATCAAAGAAAAAATCAGAAAAATGAGAAAAATTATTTCATTGCTACCAAAAGGTGTTAAATCTAATAGAACTTTAGGACAAAAATATTACTCTCTTATCAACTGCACTTATGACTGTTGTGGGCAAAAATGAGTTGTTTAATATTTTGTTGGCTGTGTATATGAAGAATGGTAAAAATAATCGGAGAATTTACTTATTCTGTAATTTAGAATGAAACAAAACAACTATTGACTTGGAGTAGAAGTTTCACCTGATTAGTCACTAACTTCTTTATTCTATTTTCTCTTGTCTTTTTGCTTTTGTGTGCATTAGTTTTATTATCTTTTTACTTTTGTAAAACGTTTGTGGGTATCATTACTGTAAGCCCTCACGAGACTACAACTCGTCCACTAGGGACACCTAGGGGTTTAAAGGCTTGTTGCATATGCTAAATGCAACCGTGATCCCTACAAAAGTGGCTTAGTTTAATTTTATTTTTATTTTGTTGTTTTTCTCGAGGACTAGCAAAATGTTAGGTTTGGGGGTGTGATGAGCGGAAAATATATCAATATTTACCGCCCCTTTAACTTAATATTTTGTTTAGTTTCTCGGTTTGATGAACGTTTTGATGTGTTTTAGTTTATTTTGCAGATAAAATAATATCGGGTCTCAATGAAATCATTTAGGATGAAATATGGGTCAAATAATGGCAATTATTGGACTTGATATTTTAATTTTGGAGATTGGAAATTTGAAAGGGCGTTTTGACGAAGTGCAGTTTTGGAAATTCCAGTTTTGCTCATCTGTCCTATTTTGGGCATAAATTTGTACTCAGATATTGGATTGAGCTGATTCAAGTTCCAGATTAAAGAAGACTCAAATATCTACAACTTTTAAAGACAACATAATTTCGAATTCTGAAGATTTCATGCCCGAAATTGATGAACCATCCAGAAGTTTGTAATGTGTAATTATTAAAGTCACTTTCAATCATTTTCAAAGCAAAAAATAAATTAATAAATAAATAATAAAAATTATCAAATCATCACCAAACATGATAAGAGATTAGTGGAGCAATTAATAATGGATTTGGTGGAGCAATTAGTGGAGCAATTAATAATTTATTTGGTGGATGATTTGATGGAGGCAAACTTTTGCCTATAAATACCAAGCCATTTCATTTGTAAAATTCATACTTTCTTCTAAGGAATTCCTTAAGAATACTAAGAAGATTGTATCTTGTTTGTTTATTTATAGTTTTTAGTAATTAATTTCCGCTTTCGCACTTTCTTTTCTTTACTTTTCAGTTTTTACTTTCCGCAATTTACTTTTACGCACAGTACTTTTACTTTATTTAATTTTCAGCAATTTACTTTTCAGTAATTTACTTTCAGCATTTAATTTTCAGTATTTAATTTCAGCATTTACTTTCCGTCATTTAATTTTCAATAATTTACTTTTCAGCTTTTACTTTATGTCTTTTACTTTTCAGCATTTTTATTTTATGTCTTTTACTTTTAAGTTTTTACTAGCCCTAGTTATGTGTTAGTTATTTGGGGTTGTGATGAATTCTAATATCACCGGTTTATAAGGGGTTATTTTATAGTTTGGGTAATTTAAAGGTTTACTTATTAAGTCTTAAGCTTAATGCTTCTTGTTGTCTGATCACCAATAAGATTGATGTGGTAAATCTAAAATGAACTAGACATAGGGATTTTAGGTTTCAGCCTTAGACTTAATAGCCCACGATCTTCCTTGAGGATAGATAACCCTTTAATAGATTTTCTTACAGGATAGACATATACATGTCGGGCGGGGGTAGCCATAATTGGAACTTAAACTTAATGAATCCAGATAATTTGGTTGACATAGACATATGGTTCAATTGGATTAAACTGGGTATTTGCGTCTGACCATCGACAGAGGCTTTTGCATAATTTAGTGTTCCAGGTTAGTAAACCGATTTATTACACAAACATAAAATAATCACTTCATCTTTTAAAAGATATTAGAATGATTCACAACCCTATATCTTTGTGTCTTTTGTTATTTTCCTTAGTATTTTCTTTTGTCTTTTTATTTATTTATTTATTGTGCAAAACCACATTCAACCAATCAAACAATCATTCTCTTCTATATTCAATTAGATATATGTAAATAAATAGACTCAATAATTAATAACAACAGTAGGAATTAAGTCCTCGTGGGATCGATATTTTTATACTACTTGAACGATACGTGCGCTTGCCTTATACGTGTGTGTTTACGCCGGTCAACTCGGCCATGTTGTTAGTTACTCCGAACGTCAACCTTTTGGCCATAGGCAAGGTTTCTCCTTCGGGGGTCATTATCAAGATCCTGATATCGGCTCCTTTGTAATTCACTGCTCCGTCGAAATACATCTTCCATCATTGAACTGTTATTGCTTGGATCTCTTCATCTGAGAATTCAAACTTGTATTGATCCTCTTCAATAGGTTGCAATGCTAGAAACTCTGCTATGGCTCGCCCTTTGATTACTTTGGAAGTGAAATATTCAATGTCAAGCTCTGTCAACAACAATAACCATCTGCCCAACTTCGCTACTAGCGAAGGTACTGAATGTAGATACTTCAAGGGATTTTCCTTTGCTACCACCTGGATCTTGTAAGATTGGAAGTAATGACGCAATTTCCTGGACGCCCATACCACTGCCAAACAGATCTTCTCTACTTCCTGATAGCGGGCTTCATACGGAAGCATCTTCTTACTGAGATAGTAGACCGCATGCTCTACCCCCGTCTCGTCTGTCTGTACCATCATTGCCCCCAGTGCTTCTGATTCTATGGCCAAATACAGTACCAAGGGTTTGCCCGGTCATGGAGGTTTCAATACAGGAGGCTTTACCAAGTATTCCCTGATCTTATTGAAGGCTGCTTGACATTGCTCATTCCATTTTACTGGTTGGTCTTTTCTCAGCAGTTTGAATATATACTCACACACTGATGTCAACTTGGCGATGAATCGACTGATGTACTGAATTTTCCCGAGGAATGCTCTAACTTCTTTCTCAGTCTTCGGTGCGGGCATCTCGATGATTACTTTGATCTTCTCAAAGTCTACTTCTATCTCTCCCATTCCCACCGCATGTCCCAGCATTTTTCCTGATGTTACCCCAAACACACATTTCTTGGGATTCAACCGCAAGTTGTATTTGTCAACTCTCTGAAGGAACTTCTCTGGTGCTTCTATATGCCCGATTCTTATCTCTGATTTCACCATCATGTCATCCACATATACTTCAATCTCTTTGTGCATCAAGTCATGGAATAATGTAGTGGCCATCTTTTGATAAGTAGCTCATGCATTCTTGAGCCCAAACGGCATTACCTTGTAACAATATGTGCCTCACTCGGTGACAAATGCCGTCTTGTGCTTGTCTTCTTCAGCCATGAGAACCTGATTGTATCCTGAAAACCCGTCTGTAAATGAATACATGGCAGATAAAGCCGCACTATCAACTAGCACGTCTATATGAGGTAGAGGAAAATCATCTTTCGGGCAAGCCTTGTTAAGATCTCTGTAGTCCACACATATTCTGACCTTCCTGTCTTTCTTCGGTACCGACAAAATATTTTCCAACCACTCATGATACTTCACTACTTCTAGGAATCCCACATCTATCTGTTTCTTGACTTATTCTCTGACTTTCTCGGCCCACTCAGGTCTCATCCATCGAAGTTTCTGTTTCACTGGCTTCATATTTGGATAAATTGGTATTGTATGCTGGATGATGCTTCTGTCTACTCCAGGCATGTCCTCATAGGACCAAGCAAATACTTTGGCATATTTGACTAATATTTCTTATAATTTCTCCCGCTCCTCAGAGGTAACCTCACTTGCAATTAAAATTTCTTTGGGGCTCTCAGGTGTACCAAGGTTAAATGCATTTGTTCTGGTTGAGCTGATGTCAAATATGCTCAAGTCATGCAAGTTAAAATGAAGAGACTTAGGCAAGTAAGCAAAATGATTGTCTTTATTACTAGCAAATGTGGGAGTACATCCAAATAAATCAGGAAGATAAATGTCTTCGTCCTCTATGGACACTTCATCCTCCGCAACCGGGTTTTTCTCAGCCTCCCTATTCTCCTCAAGAGTCAGGCTCTCCAATTTCATCATCTCTTCTTCCCACTTATTTTCTTCCTCTTTTGCCACTTCTACTGTCAGCAGTTTCTCACCAAGTACATCTTGGAAGATCTCAAACCCCGGTATCACGACCCCATTAACTTCCACTGGTTCGAGTTCTCCTTGATACCATGTAGCCTTCATAAAGCATTCCATCAGCTTCAACCCTTTCTTCTTGGTCTTCGGCTTATCCTCATCAGAATTGTACCCCAGTCCTCTCCGAGTGGTCTGCCCTTTAAAGTTTGGCAATGCCGAACCTTCACCCGGCTCGAACTTCATCTTCTCCATGATCCTAGCCACCTTAGGATCCACCCACTCCTCAAAGGTTGCCGACACTTGGAACCTCATAAAAGGTTGTATTTCCAAAGCGGCCACAGCGTTGTCTACCTCATTTCGGATGGTGACAATCTCTCCCCCGTACGGGAACTTAATAACCTGATGTAGAGTGGAGGGCACGCCCCCAAGCTTGTGAAACCATGGCCTCCCCAACAACAAAGTAAAAGTAGCTGGGATGTCAAGCACAGTGAATTCAACCTCATCCTCAATCGGTCCCACCTTAACTATTGCAGCGAGAATGCCCTCAACTCCTCGCTTACTGTCATCATATGCCTTGATAGTCATATTGGAGGGATCCAAATTTGTCGCCTTCATTCCTAATCTCGATAGGATCTTCAAAAGGCACACATTGATGGATGAGCCATCATCCTCCAATACACAGGGTGTCTTCTTTCCTCTCACTTCAGCTTTGATGAATAGTGGCTTTTTATAATTTCTTCCCTCTTCCGGGAGTTCTTTCTCAGAAAAAGTTATTGCCTGCAAAGCTTCCTTCTGTACTGACCCTACAAAAATTGCAGGATTAGCATCCTCTGGTAATACTATCTTGCTCAAGGCTTCCACCATGGTCCGTCTGTGCTCCTGAGACGCACACAACAACTCTCAGATGCTCACTTGTGCTCTGGTCTTCTTCAACTGACGCAGCAGTGTGTCTTCCTCAGCATTCTCCACATTCTCAGCCACTTCTCTGCCTTCTGCCAACACTTCATTGCCCTTTTCCGCAGTATCACTATAAAAACGCCCACTACGTGTCATTCCTCTCACCTCTTCTTCATCACTACTGGAGAAGTCCTCCCAGAAATTCTTTCTCTTCTCTGTTTCATCCTCACTGTTGCTATCCCAAATCCCCAGCAAAAGGCTTGGTGGTCAAAGGACTTGAGGACAAGGCTTTCGGGTAGGCCAGAGCTTATCATATAGGTAGGTGGTGAAACAGAGTGATAATTTGGTAGGGGGTTTCACTGTGTGTTGGGCTGTTCTTTTTCGGGGTCAGGTATTTTTTGGGAGTCTATGAAGTCCTGGATTTCATGGCGGAGGCGGACGCAACTGTCAGTATCATGGCTTTTCTATTGGTTGAAACGACAATACTGGTTCAAGTTGAGATGTGGTGGTGGAGGGTGTGGAAGTGGTTTGGTCTTTAAGGGTCTCAGAAGTCCATGTCTCTTTAATTTCTCCAGCCCCTTAGACAATGGTCTACACAGGTTGGAGAATCACCGGTTCCAGATGGCAGCAATCTCAGCAGAAACAGGTTTGGTACCTGATGTTCCCCCAATGGGCCTCCTGTTCAGGCTATAGAACTTTCTATTCTCGGCCTCTTCTTCCTCAATATCCATGACAGTTTCCCTCAACTGTCGAAAATCAATAATCATGGAGGTCATCCTCTTCAACTTGCCATAGATGGATGGCTCGGTGCCTTTAATAATCATCTTAATGTGATCTTTCTCCGACGGCCGAGTCTGTATTTTCAGAAGCTGGCTTCTCCAACGATCCATATATTCCTTGAAGCTTTCTTCTGGCTTCTGCTTGGTGTTTTCTAAGTCCCGGAGTGACAAGTCGATCTCCAGATTCGTAACATACTGTTTCAAGAAGACCTCCGCTAATTCCCTCCAATCCTCATTGATCTTCCTCTCCAGGCTGTGATACCATACCACAGGTGCCCCCTCGAGTGACATCCCAAACATTTTCTAAACCTGACATTTTGAGAGGCCCACTGAACTCATAACAGAGACATACTGCCGGAGATGGACCCTTGGTCCCCGTTCCCATTAAACTTGGCTATATCCGGAATTTTAAACTTAGCTGGCAACTATTCCTCAAACGTCATTGCCTCATAATCCAACAAGTCTTCGTGCTTGCCCGTCATCTTACGGGTAACCGACTCTACCTGATCTCGAAGTTTCTGCAGTTCTGTTTGAGACCCTGCCATTTTCCCCGCAGCATATTCAGCCATATCATTATCAAAACCTGGGATATCATCATTCAATCTAATCTGAGGGTCTTCACGCCTCTCATTCTCAGAACCTCCCTCAGCTTGAGGCACAACAATATTAGTCATAGTAGTGGTCAAAGCTTGCAACTGTTCAATAATCTTGGTGAGACTGGTCTCCAACTGATCCATACGGGATACCTCATTCTCTGATCCGCTCATGTTTACTATCGGCCTTTTGATGAGTCTTCCCTCTTCCCTAACCCAATGAGAATCTATGGTGTCTTTTAAAATTCTCGGTCAACATGTATGCATGTGATGCATGAGATGCGTGCAATGTATGGAATGCATAAGTTGGCCCATTACCATTTTAAAGCATTCAATCACATTGTTGCGCGGTGCAAACTTTTCCCAGTTGAAAAGGCCCAACAGGTTTACACCTTTGCGATAACATGACTAAACAACTTCAAATGATAAGGGGCCCAAACACAGGATGGCCCATCGGCATTTTAGAAACTTTTAGCCCAATCGTCATAAGATACGAACTCATCCCAGTTTAAATGGCCCAACAAGTTCACATTTCTGACAAAAAGTCTAACTGAGTCCAAATGATGATGGTCCTAAACATAAGCATAAAGAAATAATTTCTACATAGTGGCCCATTGGCATTTCAGAAGCTTTTGGCCTAATTGTCATAGGATACGAACTCATCCCAGTTTAAATGGACCAATAAGTTCGCATTTCTGACAAGAAGTCCAACTGAATCCAAATGATGATGGTCCCTAAACACAAGCACAAGGAAATAGTTTCTATTGGTCATAAAACTATGGTCTATGTGTGGGTTTGCGGGAGTGTAGACAAAGGCTCTCGCTGGCGTAGGATTGCCCACAACTAGGTCTCCCCACTCAAGGGTTCGAGTGACCAAGTGATCGCTCCTTTTTTATACCTTAAGGTACGTGCCAACGAGTTATGGTGTGTGACTAACTGTCAAATGGATTTCCCATTGTAGATTCCCCAGAGAGACGGTGGAGCGAACTCTCTTAAATACCCAAGTCTCTTAGGCTCTTATTGTTGGGTTTCTACTAAGTCCCAAGGATCAATTCAAGCAAGAAACATGTATGTGAATACTCGTAATAGTATGGCGGAATCATACTTAGAACGATCGGCTTTTACGACGTGAGGAACAATAAAATCTTCAAGCTTTTCCCAAAGAGGCTCTCGGCTTTCTTCAAAATTTTGAGCTCCAATTTTCAGTCCTTCAAGCTCCAAGCTTGGTGTGCATTCCATGCCTAGGGTGGGTTTCCCTATCACCTTCGCAAGACTCCGAAAGCATGCTAGCACTCAGAAAAATTTGTCGCAAATCTTTCCTTGCTTCTCCTTCAAGTCTCGGCATTAGTAGATTTTTGAGGGAAAAATGGCCCAAGGCCGTGAGATGCAAAGATAGAAGAAAAGAGAATGAGTTGTGTTAGGTGGTTGAAAGTTGTAAAAATGATTTTCCAAAAATCTAATACCAATTTTCACTTTCAAAAAGTCAAGGCATTTAAGCCTACAACCATCTCCATCACTATTCACATCAAAAGTGACATGTTGTCAATCACTCAAATTGACTAGACATCACATCAATCAAAGTGACTAATGATTTGACGCTTGATGTGACTTGTGGGCCGCACTTGAATTCGAAATGCGAGTGCGCCCGCAAACACTCCCGGGCTCGGGTTTGCTAATTCCAAATTAACGAATTTTCCGTTGCGACGTAATTAAATAATTATGCCTTGAAAAATTATTATTCACGTCGCTAACGAATTAATTCTAAATTAACTGGTTCGCCCGAATTAAAATCTAATTTTAATTCCACATCGAAATCTAATTTCTTATAATATATCGAATATATTATTTTATCGATTAATTCCAAATTAATCGTTCTCTCTCTTTTAAATAATATTTTATCCCAGATAAAATATCTCCGAAATTAATCCCAGATTAATTTTCTCTCTCTTATAATTAATCCCAGATTAATAAAGTGCGAGTCATATGTCATCGTTGAATCTTCCGGAAGCGACCCATTAGATCCCTGGATATGTTGGCAGTAAATCCGATCGTCGGACTATCCGAAAACGTACGTACCTAGTACTACGTTTATACCGATTTACAAGACATGGTTGGCTTCTAGCAAAGCACCGTGCCTACCCAATTCTCCAGAAATTTTCTTACTGGAATATGTGATCTATATCAGGTGTAGTATATGTAGTATTGCATATTACGATCCAGTATCGGATGTCACGTGCTAGGCCTGGGGCTGGAATTGTGTCTGCCCTGTACGAAACACATATCGGATCTCTGATAACTAGTCTCTATAATAGGATAATCATGACCTAGTCATATTATCCCGATGACTGTAGTACATAAGAAAACCAGTTTTGTATCCTACGTGATCATCATCTCCACTATTACTGGAGTCGATTATGACTCCATATGCTCAAAGCGTATGAGACACCAGGTCACGTACATTTATTTCAATGTGCGAGTTCTCGGAGAGTGCTAATAACCTTTAGATCTATCCCAGTAGATCTTTATTCCTAAAAAAAAGGTTTTCTCTCCCAAGAATTCTACGGAGAATGTTTCATGAAAGCTAAGCTTTCACCGATTGTATTATGGGAATATCATTTCCAAGAAATGACATATCATCATTATTTAGGACATTCACTGTCAGTGCGCTCCCACTAATCTCCTTATATACACAAGAATCAATTTCATTTTGAATTAAATCATATACTATTATCATTACATCAAAGCGATAGTTCCAAGAACGCAATTTTTGCTTCAATCCATACATAGATCGAATAACCTGCAAACCTTGTTTGCTAGTTTTGGTACGACAAAACCGTCAGGATGTTGTAAACATCCTCCAAAAGGTTTCCGTTAAGGAAAGCGGTTTTGGCATTCAGCTGCCATATTTCATAAATGAAACATGCAGCATAAGCAAGCATTATCCAAATGGATTTAAACATGGCAACGAGTAAAAGGTTTCGTCGTAATCGACATAATATTGATAACGATACCTTTTCGCTACAAGCCCAGCTTAGTACATTGGTATGTTGCCTTCAATGTATGTCTTCATTGAAGACTCATATAGTACCAATAGGCACAATATCTTTCCGGTACAGCAACTAGTATCTAAACATAGTTGATATACATGGAATCCATTTCGGACTTCATGGCACTTTGCCATAATAGGGAGTCGATACCTTGTATCACTTCCTCATACTTAGTCAGTTTGTATTCCTCAACAAGATTGAGATCTTTATGAGGCGAGATCAGAAACCCATACCCCAGGTTGTTTTCTGACTCTCTCCGACTTACGCGGTTCTTGTGTATTCGAAGATTATTGGTATAAATTCATCCTTGATGAACTATTTGTGTTCCATTAAGGAATCGGTGCCTGAAACAGTATTACTCCGATTTTCATTGAGTTTTACTTTCCTCCCACAAATTAGGCACTTATCCGATTTGGGTTTGTTGAGTTTTTCTAAGGTCCCAAGATCAAACAAGACATGAAAACATGCGTGAATACACCAATGAAGATAGCGGAATACTTACATTGATCGGTTATGTCGATTTGAAGACGAATCATGCCCAAAAACGCACTGCCTTTGTAAGCCCACTGCAGCAGTCCATGCTCACTGTCTTGGCAGTTTCGGGTCTCAAAACGAAGCTCCAAACTCCATCGGATGAGTCCCGCCTCATGGTCGAACCTCCCTACCACCTTCGCAAGACTTGAAAGTGTGCTAGCACTTGAATTTTCACCATGAAAACCCACTCTTGGCTTCCCTTATTCACGCCCAAACTGGTTCAAAACCAGTGAAGAATAGCCACACTTGGGCGTGAGAGAGATGAGAGAATTTGAGAGAGAGAGATATAAAATTGTGTTAAGTTTTTTAAAATGATTTACCAAAAATCAATTTATATTTATGCCATAATTTTATTAAATTAATAATAAAATTATGACACAAAACATGCAATGGCTTAGAGTGTCAAACACTCAAACTCCATGCAATGACATTGAGTGTAATGTACACAATCTACATGCAAAGCATTAGAATGACATGTGTCATGTGGGCCCCACACGTTTCCAAATGAAAGTGGGCCCACGTGCACTCACGCGTTCGGGTTCGATATTTCCGAAATACCGAGCTTACGTCGCGACGTTAATTCAATCGAATTTAAATAAATAATTGCGCCTGGCGAAATTATTATTTACGTCGCTAACGAATTAATTCTAAATTAACTCGTTTGCCCGAATTAAAATCTGATTTTAATTCCGCGTCGAAATCTAATTTCGTCTAATATATCGAATATATTAATACATCGATTAATTCGAATTAATCGTTCTCTCTCTTTAGACGACATTTTATCCCGGATAAAACATCTCAGTTATTAATCCTAGATTAATTTTCTCTCTCTTCTGTATAATCCCAGATTATTCAAGAGTGCGAGTTGTGCGTCATCGGTGGATTATCGGGAAGCGACCCATGAGATCCCCGGATAATCTGGCAGTAAATACGGTCGTCGGAGTATCCGAATCACGTACGTACCAAGTACTACGTTCTACCGATTTACGAGACAAGGTCGACTCCTAGCAAAGCACCAAGTCTACCTAATTCTCCGGACATATCCATTAAAGAATATTTAAGATCTGTATCAAGCGTAGTATACTAATGTATTGTGCATATCGGCCCAGTATCGGATAGTCACGTGCTAGGGCTGGGGCTGGATAAGTGTATGCCCCGTCCGAAACACATATCGGATGTCTGGTAACTAGTCTCTATAATCGGATATTCATGACCTGGTCATAATATCACGATTGGATGCGCATCTCTTAAGAGCACTAATACCGTATCCTGCGTGACATCATCTCCACTATGACTGGAGTGATACTTCCGTCTTGACATCACATCCAATACACTACGATTCTCAATATACCCGGCATTGGCGTACACAGAACCAGTTACAGTCCTAGACGACCTCAACTAAAGTATATCGATTGTCGTAAGCATTAGCGATGTAAGTCTCAGGTTAAGACTATACACACCTACCTTGATTTCGGCCTCCCATAGACACATATTCATAATACCAATGGGATTCCGAGGGGTCTATCCAGAGCGAAGCTGTTTCCCGTACCATCGGTGAAACACGACCTCCTATCGCACTTGCACAAGTATCCAATACTTATATATATGAGAACTATGCCGTTGTGCCCTCACAACGCGCACAAGTGCAATACTAGCCTATCCGCATTATCGATGTCCAGCCTCGATAATACTACGGCTAGGGATATTTAATGATTAATCCTTCGTGGACTGATACTGTCTCATATCATCTCAATCCAGGAACTAATCATAGGGACCTCTCTTCATTTATATATCTATGGTGATCTAATCACAAATGACGAGAATGCAATTTCCTTGTTACATAGTTAATTTGCTACAGCAACACAATGATCTGTGCAAATAGTGACGCTATGGGTCATTTTGTCCAACAGGGTTCTAGTTTGGTATCATCCAAACATATGCCCAGCATACCCAAATCATCAGGAATGAGAAAACCCAGTTTCTTTCCTGTTCATATCTAATATGAAGTCTGTCAAATAGATTATTATGGAACCTTATTCAAAATAAGTGTTGCATTGTTTATGCGTATCCCTTGAAGTAAATGGTAGCTCAGAGCGACTCATGATTAACCTTATCATGTCCAACGAAATATGGTTTATCCGTTCGGACACACCGTCGAACTGACGTGTTCCGGGAGGAGTCCTCATTGAAAGAATACTATACTCTTTCAAGTATTTAAGAAACTTACTACTTAAGTATTTTCCACCATGGTCTAACTATGACAGTTTAATACTTTAGCCGATCTGTTTGTCTACTTCTTGTCGAAACTTTAAAATTTTTCGATTTATGTTTCAAAAGAAACACCTAACCATAACGCGATGCCACATCCGTAAAGGTCACGAAATATTCATATCCACCTCTAGCCTAGCTAGACATGGGCCCACTTACGTCACTATGAACGAGGGCTAACAAATCGATGGCACTTGCACTTTTACCAAGTAAAATGTGTTTTAGGCACTTTGCCCAATAAACTAGATTCGTAGACATTATTTGAATAGAATAAAATCTGTCCTAGTATCCACTCTTCAAAAGTGTGGATATACGAGTCTTGTTTAATTGTGTCCCAGACAACAATGCCACTTATAAGTCTCAACTGATTAAATCAGTTTGAGCTATTTGTTTGTCATGTTATACGTTTGAGATTTATTTATATTCAAAATATAAATTCTGTCATCCATATCTAATGTGTTTATCTCAATATCATCTTTATAAAATAAAACACTTTAGTGTTCTAGATTATAAAGGTATACCTGCAACGGGTTAAACCTTGATATAGAGATAATGTTCCGAGTCAAACTAGTTACATTATAAAAGTTTCTTAATTTAAGTACACACCCGAAGGGTAGTTCCTAAACTTATGTTTCTACGGTTAAACAGCGATTGTCGTCCCGTTTCCGACTCATAGATAAATCTCAACTGAAGTCAGTATCCTGCTAACCAGCAGATTCTACACATCAATGCATATTTATGTACCACACTTAGTATCTAAAATCCAATTAATACTAGTAGTGAACACGTTTATGACAAATATATTTGAAGTCGGAGCCTTGCACCGTCTTCAATTCCTTCATGTCTGCCTTGTCCATACGGCAGTCACGCTTCAGTGACCCCGTTTGCCACAATTTAGTCAGACATTCTGGGATATGTCATTTGTCTTCCTAGAAGATTATAATGACTTTGCCTTTGCCCTTTTCCACACTCCAGAAGCCTTTGGCCAAGCCTTGGCCTTCTAGAATGTCAAAGTAAGATGCGTCTTGCGCTTCTTGCCCTATTGCAAACTTTGGCTTTGTTTCCTTGAATATAGCCTTAACTCTCCAAGAGTTTTCTATTGCAATTTAGTACTTCTAAGATACAAGGATAGATCTATGAAGATCCTTCAATTTCAATAACATACTATAAGGATCTAATCCTTAGTTCTGATTAAGAAATTAAGGAGTCTATTTGGCAAGCATAATGGATTAAGCACTAAAGTTATCATCACATGAATCTTCCAAAGATCATGATCTACTATTTGCTTAACTCCGGGCTTAGGCTCGAGATGTCACTATATCAAATAAAGTAACTTCTCGGTCACCCAGGACTATCCTGAGGTTTTATTCCCAATTTGAAAATTAAAGTCGTTTAAATATATTTTCACCCAGGATTACGTTTTAAACACTAATCTTTCAATTATCTTGATTCTAATAGTCCAACAATTTAATCAACAATTTTAGGTACTATTGATTATAATGATTACTGTAGTCTAACTATATAATCAACTATAATTTAATTGGTTAATTCAATTATATTGATTACTATAATCCAATTATAAAATCAA
The DNA here is from genome assembly GCA_019454045.1 of Zanthoxylum bungeanum. Taxonomy (NCBI): domain Eukaryota; kingdom Viridiplantae; phylum Streptophyta; class Magnoliopsida; order Sapindales; family Rutaceae; genus Zanthoxylum; species Zanthoxylum bungeanum. Next base: position 26,631 of record SKCR01027177.1, on the reverse strand, counting down.
CTATAATTTTATTGGTTAATTCAATTATATTGATTACTATAATCCAATTATAAAATCAACTATCAATTGAAATAGTTTGAGTACAGCCCAACTGTTTTAAAACAACGATTAAATATTAGTCCAACTAATATATTAATTTATTTGACGAAAAATTGAATGAGCGCGTATGGCAAGTAACTAAACGAATATTGCAAATTTAATACTTGCCTCCCACTATTTTTTGGCGAGCCTCTAACCCTCTGTGGAGTACTCGGGAAACTTTGTTTCCTAGTGGGCTAGGATCCCGTTAAATAACACAAAATCTTGACTTTGGCCAACAAATTGTATGATAATTAACTAGGTAGATCTCTAAGATCAATTGGATCTCATCCAATTCCTAGATCCAGTAGGTGGACATCCAAGTCCGAAATATATATCTTATATATGCCAATATATCCAATATATTTCCTAACCTTTTTCCTCTTAATCAACTAAGCCTTGGCTTTGGCACAACAAACTTAGTGATCCCAGTTAAGCGGAACCCATTGACAATGGAAAGCTTCGTAATCAATGTCGATGGACAAGAAGTTATCTTGACTTTGGCCAACAAATCACAACTTGGACAAGACACCGATATGGAACAAAGTCTCATGATTCAAACACATCTGCGATGGACAAAGGCCTTGACTTTGGCCAACAAACCAATGACAGTCTTGGATCTTGAGTAAGAATCACTCAATGGAAGGAAAAAACGCTTAATATGTAGTGAGGGTTTTTCACATAATTGGCAACCAATTAATTATCTTTGTTAAGGTCTCATCATCATACACCCTTAAACATGCATTCTAAACACATAATAAGGCGCGTAAATAAATATAACAATGATATGCATATGGATACTTAACACATTGTTCCTAGAACAAATCTCTCAATTTCCTCTCTCCCACTAGCACAAGTATTACTTCTACCCAATTACATAACACTTCTAAAGAAACCTCATTTACATTGAGGGGAATAGGTGAGAAGAGAAATACACAGAGTCAAAAGGTAATAGGCTGGACACGGAGGTCTAATTAAATAAATTCTAAATTTATTACAACAATTTCCAAAATTGCCCTCACCCATCTAATATCCATCCGATATACATTATTCATACATCGCATCAATGTATTCACACAAGCATGTTATCAATCAATCTAATCCAATTAATTAATCTTATAATTAATGACCATCCAATGTTCAAACAACGATTTGATTTTGCGCGAGTCCGACTCGTTTTAAGAATAAGTACTCAAAGTACGAATTCTTGAATTATATTAAACTACAACATTAAATCCAATTTAATATGTATTTAATACTAATTCTATATTTAATTCCAAATTAAATAATTACATTTTTTAATGTACCTTTTCGACTTAGATTCCAAATCTAATCGTTACGGGTCTCTAAGCCCGATTAACATCCAATGTCAATTTAATTTAAAGTCCAATGGGCTCTTAATTAATTTCATAAGGCATGGACTTTTGGTCAACATGGGTCAAACCCAAATACCAAAGCCCATTTAAGGAATCACCCTTATTTGCCAATAAACCAATTTAGGCCCATTAGGCCCAATTAAAATTAAAGGTCCATTAAGTCATAATTGGACTTTATGGATATGGTTTTGGGCCCAATTGGATCCAACCAATTTAGCCTAAACCAAACTTGGCCCAACCAAGCCCATTAAGCCCAATTACAACTTTACAAGCCCAATTCCAAATTTGGCCCAATTAATTAAATTACCAAAATTCCAAATTTCATAATTTAATTAACCTAAAGTGTATGCCATAATTAATTACTCAAATTAATATTTCCAAAACAATAATTTACTCAATTAATTATGCTCATTATCATCAACACATGTCCAACACATTTGAATCAAAAATCAATCATTTTACATGCAACATAGTCTCGGTATTTTGGGGTTTTTATTGTCCGATTCAGTTTCAATCTAATTAAATCCACAATCAACATTTTCCAAATGATTTCAACTCATCCGATGATCAAAATCAAAAAATACCATGACTTAGGGCAACTCCAAGTATTCGGCCAAGCCTACTTATTTGGGAAAAATTGATCCAATCCATTTTTCACAAAATTGATCATGCATAACACCATGTTATCATAATTTAAGCATAATCAAACAAGTAATTTCACTCAAACATGCTCAAATTCAATTTACCCAATTTTACCCTAAATTCATTCATGCTCAAAATGGCTCTGATACCATTGTTGGGTTTCTATTAAGTCTCAAAGATCAATTCAAGCAAGAAACATGTATGTGAATACTCGTAAAAGTATGGCAGAATCATACTTACAACGATCGGCTTTAGCGACGCGAGGAACAACAAAATCTTCAAGCTTTTCCCAAAGAGGCTCTCGGCTTTCTTCAAAATTTTGAGCTCCAATTTTCGGTCCTTCAAGCTCCAAGCTTGGTGTGCATTCCATGCCCACGGGAGGGTTTCCCTATCACATTCACAAGACTCCGAAAGCGTGCTAGCACTCGGAAAAATTTGCTGCAAATTTTTCCTTGTTTCTCCTTCAAGTCTCGGCATTAGCAGATTTTTGAGGGAAAAATGGCCCAAGGCCGTGGATGCAAAGAGAGAAGAAGAGAGAATGAGTTGTGTTAGGTGGTTGAAAGTTGTAAAAATGATTTTCCAAAAATCTAATACCAATTTTCACTTTCAAAAAATCAAGGCATTTAAGCCTACAACCATCTCCATCACTATTCACATCAAAAGTGACATGTTGTCAATCACTCAAAGTGACTAGACATCACCTCAATCAAAGTGACTAATGATTTGACGCTTGATATGACTTGTGGGCCGCACTTGAATTCGAAATGCGAGTGCGCCCGCAAACACTCCCGGGCTCGGGTTCGCTAATTCCAAATTAACAAATTTTTCGTTGCGACGTAATTAAATAATTATGCCTAGCAAAATTACTATTCACGTCGCTAACGAATTAATTCTAAATTAACTCGTTCGCCGGAATTAAAATCTAATTTTAATTCCGCGTCGAAATCCAATTTCGTATAATATATCGAATATATTATTTTATCGATTAATTCCAAATTAATCGTTCTCTCTCTTTTAAATAATAATTTATCCCATATAAAATATCTCCAGAATTAATCCTAGATTAATTTTCTCTCTCTTATAATTAATCCCAGATTAATAAAGCGCGAGTCATACGTCATCGGTGAATCTTCGGGAAGCGTACCTATGAGATCCCCGGATATGTTGGTAGTAAATTCGGTTGTCGGACTATCCGAACACATACGTACGTAGTACTACGTTTTTACCGATTTACAAGACATGGTTGGCTTCTAGCAAAGCATCGTTCCAACCCAATTCTCCAGAAATATTCTTACTAGAATATGTGATCTATATCAGGCATAGTATACGTAGTATTGCGTATTACGATCCAGTATCAGATGTCACGTGCTAGGCCTGGGGCTGGAATTGTGTCTGCCTCGTACGAAGCACATATCGGATCTCTGGTAACTAGTCTCTATAATTGGATAATCATGACCTAGTCATATTATCCCGATGACTGCAGTACATAAGAGAACCAGTTCCGTATCCTACGTGATCATCATCTCCACTATGACTAGAGTGATACTTCCACCTTGACATCACACCCAATACACTACGATTCTCAATATACCCAGAAGAGGAGTACACAGAACCTGTTAAAGCCCTGGACGACCAAAACCAAAGTATATTGATTGTCGCAAGTATTAGCGGTGCAAGTCTCAGGTTAAGACCAAATACACCTACCCTGATTCGGCTTCCATTGACACATAGTCATACTACCAATGGAATTCCGAGGGGTCTATCCAGAGCGAAGCTGTTTCCGTACCATCGGTAAACATAACCTCCTATTACACTTGCATGAGTATTCTATACCCAATATATGAGAACTATATCGTTATGCTCCCACAACGCGCACAAGTGTAATACAAGTCTTTTACGCATTATCGATGTCCAATCTCGATAATACTCTAACTAGGGATATTTAATGATTAAACCTTTGTGGATTGATACTGTCTCATATCATCTCAATGTGGAACTAATCATAAGGACCTTTTATCATTTATACATCTTGGTAATCTAATTACAAATGATAAAAGAGCAATTTCCTTTGTCACATAGTTAATTTGTACAACAACACCATGATTTGTACAAATAGTGATGTTATGGGTCATAATTGTCCAACATTTATCGCCTTGGTGACAGGAATAAGCAACAAGTCCTCCAAATTAGTATGTCACAATGAGCTACCGGTAATGATTACCTAGGTGCCGTCACAACTTTTCCTTATAGAAAGGTAGTGAATGAATTAAGACACCAAACCATCATCTAGCCTTAACAATGCCTTTGATTAAACCCCTTCAACCCATTATAGACACAGTTAACTAAATCACAAATCACAAACATTACAAGATATTATTTCGGGGGTCGATTCTCTATCCCAAGTGGAGTCGCCAGACTGTAGGACACAGAACTTGGCCGACGCTGTTCCAGGCTCGCGGCTGGTTGGGAATACGGAGTAGCCCACGGGGGAACTAAACCGGAGAACTAAAAATAAAGTCGCCACCCGGTGTGTACCGGGAAAATGATTTAAGGTCGCACTAACCCCTCACAAGGGAAGACCTCAAACCGTTGGGTTCGGAATGGTCCCTTACTTATGCTACTTGTAATGAAATGATTTGTGCAATAATTTAATCGAATCTACGCAACATATGTTTCCAAGAGTATTCTACTTCTAATTTCACATACATGAAAATAAAGCAATATCTAAGTCTGTATATAATCTATATCTAAGTCTGCATGCATAAAAGTAAATTGGAATAACGGCATGCATATAATTTCATAAACAAATTAAATCGATAAACATGGCAATACGAGTAAAAAATAAATATAAGAGAGACATAATTAAGTTTCTAATGCGAAAGAAACAATCATTGAAGCAATCATGTATGAGAATGTAATGGGAGAAACAAGCATGCATGAAATGGGATGTAACAGGTGAAAGCTTGTTCGTGGAGCATTTGAAAACGCGTTCGAACGGAGAAGGGCCGAGAGCATGCGTTCGAGGTACGTTCTTGGATGCACTCGAATGGGATAAGACCTGATGCATGATAAAGTAGAAAATATGCTCATTCGAGTAGCATTCATAAATGCGTTCGAACGGGGGAGGGCTGAGAGCATGCGTTCGAGTTGCGTTCCTGGACGCGTTCGAACGGAAAATGGCCGAGAGCATGCATTCAAGATGTGTTCTTGGACGCATTCGAACGGGATAAGACCTGATGTATGATAAAGCAGAAAATATGCGTGTTCCAGTGGCATTCGTAAACACGTTCGAACGGGGGAGGGCCGAGAGCATGCGTTCAAGTTGTGTTCTTGGACGCGTTCGAACAGACAAGGGCCGAGAGTATGGGTTCGAGGTGCGTTCTTGGACGCGTTCGAATGGGATTACAAAAGAAAGGGAAGTTATGGCGACATGGACACATATGCGATGGAACAAATACATAATATGGGACGCAATTGAACATACTTACATCCCATCAAACATACTTTTTCCGGCGCGACAAGACATCGTGGTAAAGGTAGCCTTTAGGCATTTCCCTCGAATAGAGGACCTTTAATCCACCCTAGTCAAACCCATGCACGTCAAGTAATCATATGTGAATAGAAAATTAATGATATTGGAAATTGGATACCCGATTGAACACATCTCACGTTCAATAAAACGTGCCTCATCCGGCGCGGCAAAACGTTGTGATAAAGGTAGCCTTTAGGCATTTCCCTCGAATAGAGGACCTTTAAACCAACTTAGTTAAGCCCATGCACATCAAGCAATGATATGTGGATAACAAAGTAATGATATAGGATATTGGATGTCTGATTGAACACATCTCACGTTCAATCGAACACGCCTCATCCGGCATGGCAAGACATTGTGATAAAGGTAGCCTTTGGGCGTTTCCCTCGGATAGAAGACCTTTAATCCACTTTATTCAAGCCCATGCGCATTATGACTATCAATACATAAATAAATAAAAACAACCACATGCGAAAAATGGATGACGGGATTACAAGCAATAAATGAACAGAAATTAAATAACAAGACAAAACATGCATTTCAAAGTTTCTCGAGTGGTACGTGGAGTTGTTTCCCAAGTACAAACTGCACTACCGTCCATTCGGATTCGGTTACGGAATTTACGTCTGGTTTCCATCCGATATACCCCAAGAGAGAACACATATTCCATTCATTCAAGGACCACAACATGTATCAACAAACGACTCTCATGCGAATGAATTCTAATAAACAACAAAAAAGATGAGAATAAATAAGTAGGGTGCCCTCAGGTCTAACCTCTTAAGTCGTCCCTCGAAAGTGCGTTACACGGCCGTCGGAATGATTGATGCTCTGTAACTCCTCCGGTTCACTGGTCCACTACTTTCGTTCATTGCCTCGCGGTTTTGAGTTGTCGTTTCCTCTGTTTTGCTGCTGTCTCTCACGGTTTTAAGGTGAAAGAGGGTTGGTTTTCTGGACTGTTTTAAGTGCAGTTTTTGGTGTAGTTTCGTTGGTGGTTAAGGACTGACTTTCTCTTATTCTTTTTGTGAATGTACTAGGATTCTTTCTTCTTTTCAGTGTGTGTGTTTTCTGAGATGATCTAAGGTGTTTTTTTTTTTGGCGAGCTTGGGTGCTAATGCTTTGCAAAATTCTGTGTGATTTTCGTGGATGTCTCTGAAAGGTTGGTTTAGGTGTCTTTTTATAATTGTTTGCTAGGGTTTCTAGGTAAGGAAGGGAATCCTCAAAAAAATGGAAGTGTTTTGATTGGTTTATGAAAGAAAGAGATGTGTTTAATTTAGGGAGTGAATATTTTAATTGGTGTTTGATTAGGGAAGGGATTTGATTAGATTATGAAGGGATTTGATTAGATTAGGAATGGATTTGATCTAATTAATTTAGTTTAATTTGTGACATGTATTTTAAATATTTTAATTATTTTTTGGATGGGTTTTGGTGGGCTAATTGGGCTTGGGTGTGAGGCTAGCAGCAAAACCAGAAGTACCGACACCGTTCGAACACCGATTCGAACGCTACACGAACGCCCGTAATCTGCTTGTCGTTCGAACGTGCTCACGAACACAGCACGAACGCGAAAGCAGTGAACATGTGAATTGAATCTGATGACATACTTATTCTGAATTTCCCCTTCCGACATTCGTTTCTCGCGACTTTCTCAACCTAAAGAGTAGTGCCTCCGTACGAGACTCATCATCGGGACTTATATGCAAAAATACAGTGCCTACACAAGTCTCAGGTTAAGACCATATACACCTACCCTAATTCAGATTCCCATAGACACATAGTCATACTACCAATCGGATTCTGAGGGTTCTATAAAGAGCGAAGCTGTTCCCGTACCATCGGCAAACAGAACCTCTTATCACACTTGCATGAGTATCCAATACCCAAATATATGAGAACTATGTCGTTAAGCTTCCATAACGCGCACAAGTGTAATACTAGCCTATTCCACATTATCGATGTCCATTCTCGATAATACTACAACTATGGATATTTAATGATTAAACCTTATGTGGATTAATAATGTCTTATATCTTATTAATCTGGTACTAATCATATGGACTTTTACCATTTATATCCAATTACAAATGATAAAAAGGCAATTTCCTTTGTCACATAGTTAATTTTATACAAGAACACCATGTTCTTTACAAAATAGTGATGCTATGGATCATAATTATCCAACAGTACGCCCCAAAGTCATAGATTTGCACTGCTAGCTCCAGTTAGGTGTATGGGGGGACTGCGATACGTAACGCCCTCATACGTCAAGATTTCCAGATACAGACCAGTTTACAGATATCAGATTTCCATAAAACAGTTTTCCAGATCATATTTTTAGAAAAGAGAGTTGTTATGAACAGAACTTTTAGAAAGAAATGATTTTTACAGTTTTGAGAATGGGATTACAGATTTCAAATAAATTTTCCATGTAAACTTTCAAACCCAGTTTTATAATTAGTTTTCAGACAAGATTTATAGAACACTAGTTTTCAAGTAAGTTTACAGAGATTTGGTCTTTAGAAACGTTTTCCAATTTCAGTTTGGAATTCAGTTTTCATAAATGACTTCCCAATTTTAGTTTTTAATTCTAGTTTGAGATTCAGATTGTGACAAGCATAGATAGAAAGAGTTTCCTAGTTTGAGATAAATGCAAAACCATATATATTCTTCATATACTACTTACTCTGTGTCTGAACTCATGCGAATGTACGAGGTGTACGATGTTCATTGGTAACAGGTAAAGGAGGGTAAAAAGTTTGGCTGTGTTTTTGTGTTATGATTAGCTTATAAAAAATTGTATAATGAAGATGTAGAGTGTGAACGAATGGTAAGTGGTAAGTTATGCATGAGATATGAGCAAGGAAAGGTTGTTTTAAAGAAAGTTTTCAAAGAAAGTAAAAACGTATGTATGTATTTATAGCTTATAAGGATGACAAGTCAACCAAGAATTATATTATAGAATGGAATGATTAATTCTGAATTATACATGTCAGATAAATGATTAAGATATAAAACTTGGTAAGTGTTATTTTAGAACTTTAATATAAGATGATATACTAGATAGTGGTAAGAATAAATACATGGTAAGTTAAGGAAGTTAGAAAATTTCAGAACTAAGATAAGTAAACAAGGGCAAAGCAAAGATAATAAATAAAACGGAATTGGCATAAGTAAATACAAACTTGAGGTAGAGATCAGACATTAGTAAGATTTCACGATAAAATTTTAGTATACGAGTTATGAGTGAAGAAAAATAATTAACTTACCAATGTGAGTATTTCTTTTGCAAATGTGATTAAAGCAATGATATAAGTTAAGTTTTAAATAATATTGGAAGTTTTTATTATTAGAATGCATGCATGGTTACTTACTGAGTTTTATGACTCACACCACTACAGTTTGTTAGTTTTGCAGGTCAGTGGCAGCCATACTGAGCCAGCAGGACATCAGTGAAGACTTTGAAGACAGTGGATCGTCCCAATTGCAGTCAGGAGAGTTATTGAGTCCTGGGTCAAGTTATGGGTCCTCACGACCCATTGCATTTATATTTGCACTTGTATTGCATATGTAAAGGGTTATGTAATAATATAGTATTGTTTTGAGTTCTGGCCGGAGGCCAAGTGAGTTACATTTTGTTTATTAAGTTCTGGCCTGAGGCCAAGATGATGGTTGCATATATTTTGAGTTTGCATAAACATGTAGTCTCAGGGTGCTGGCTATAAGCCAGATTGCATGATGTTCTGCATACATCATGCCAAAATTTCGTCAGAATCAGAGGCTTATGGAGGCAGGATTAGCCTGTCTCCTACCGGTAACATCCTGGCTTAGGCGGGATGTTACACAATTATTCCCCTCCCCCAAACCTGAATGAGACATTGTGCCCAATGTCTAAAAAATAAAAGAAGAGTTTAGAAAACAGTACCTGGTTAACTGAAATTCTACATCTAAAATGAAAATTAAAGGTTAAGATCCAGATTTATCCGACGTTTTTTACCACGATCATTATCGGACCAGATTATCTTGGAAAGGATAGGGTCAATTTGTGGTTCAAATGCTAAGATTTGGTCAATTAAATCATGGCAGTTCTGGCAGTGAAGATGATTTCTTTTACTGGTTTTGACACGAACCCATTTCTCCGGGCATCATCAATAAACACACAAATGAAATCATAAAATCCATCAGCATTAAATATTCCAATCGGTTTCTGGTGTATGTTCAAGTTCACCCAAGATAGTACTGTAAACATTTCCTCCATCGTGCCTAAGCCACCTGGCAAAGCAATAAAAGCATCAGCATGGTTAATCATTTTCACCAGTCGTTTAGACATACCTGGCATGATCAGTTCCTCTCTGTTTGATGGTCCTATAAGATTCGTCTCCGCCAATGGTTTTGGGATGATTCCCAAAACTTGACTATCACCTTCATGTACAGCCCTTGAAACGATCCCCATTAGTCCAAAATTGCTATCGCCATATACTAAGTGAAAATTCCTTTCAGCTATGGCTCGACCTAATTCCTGTGCTGCCTCAACGAACTCTGGTTTAGAACCAACACTAGTACTGCAAAACACAAAGATGTTTACAACTCGTCTTCTTGAAGCAGCTTCCATTTTTTTATGTTTCTTTCTCAAATCTGGATGCCTTCAAGAGTTCAATGATGAGTTGAATTTATAAAACCTGAAAAATGGTGAGTAATTATAGCACTAGTATCTGCCAGATGACAATTATTAGTTAAATAATATAATAAAAGAAAATATTAGAAAATAAAACAATATATCGTGAAAGTCAAAAAGTCTGGATCCTGTCGGAGAAAATAAAAGAAAAGAACAAAACAAATCACAATTATTAGAAAAATAATATTTACCAGAAATAACGACTTGATTGACATCTATGCGTCAGGGACAAGCTTCCCATCCAATTTTATTATAAATTGGCAAACAGAGTCTTTTAAGTCAGATTCCCGAGACTGTATTGTAGTCTTTCTTTTCGGAATTGTGTATATAACATGTGAATTACATGATGCACATATCCACTGGAATGCGTCTCAAGAGTTTTAGATATGTCATCCAAAGACTCCTTACTCAAGCCATCCCTAATGAATTTGATTTTATCTTCACGGTTATTAGACACCATTCCTAAAGAATGAAAACGAGTATTACATGTCATACGAGAACATTTATAGCAAACACACATTCTTTTAGCTCTTCTCTTTTTAGCATAGGTGTTTCTTCCTAAACCAGGAAAATATGAAACAAAAGATTCAGAGGACTCACCTGCCAATCGGACCCGTGCTTCAATAATCCAACGAATTTCATTAGGAATACCTTTGATCATTAGCAATCTCATTCGTTCCAAGCGAGTTTTGTAGACTTTCATCAGAGAGTTTTGAGGGAGAGAAGGAAATTTCTTGTGAAGATTTGCTAGAACTTCTTCCATCCTAAAATGTGACTTTACCTACACAAATAAACACACCAAATCTGAATATATAACAAATTGCTTGGGTTGCCTCCCAGCTAGCGCTAAGTCTAACGTCGTCAGCTAGACATGACTGCCCGAATGTTAGGCTGGATCTGAAAGTGTGACACTTTTTTTTATCGCTTAATTGATTCTCCCCAGTAGTGTTTGACACGCTGGCTGTTAACTTTGAATGTGTTGTTCGACTTGGGGTTGTATATTTCAACAACTCCATAGGGTAACACCTGAGTAATCACAAATGGACCTGACCACTTTGATTTCAGCTTTCCAGGGAAAGGTTTCAACCGTGAATCATATAACAACACCAGCTGCCCTGGCTCCAGTTGTCTGTGCACTATTTTTTTTATCATGCCATTTCTTGGTCTTTTCTTTGTACAGTTTGGCATTTTCATAAGCCTGTAGGCGAAATTCCTCCAATTCGTTGAATTGGTGGAGTCGTTTCTCTCTTGGTCCTTGCAGATCAAGATTTAACTTCTTCAGTGCCCAGTACGCCTTGTGTTCAAGTTCCATTGGCAGATGGCACGTTTTCCCAAATAATATTTGATATGGGGACATACTAATAGATTTCTTGTAAGCTGTCCGGTAGGCCCATAATGCGTCATCCAGTTTTTCAGACCAGTCATTCCTTGTTGATCCAACAGTTCTCTCCAAGATTCTTTTGATCTCCATGTTTGAAACTTCAACCTGTCCATTTGACTGTGGATGGTAGGCAGTGGCAACTTTATGAGTAACTCCGTATTTGGATTGGAGTGCATCTAAATATTTGTTGCAGAAATGTGTGCCACCATCACTGATAATCACCCGAGGTGTTCCAAAGCGAGTGAAAATATTCTTTTTAAGGAATTTAATCACCATTTTTGAATCATTTGATGGTAGTGCAATTACTTCAACCCATTTAGAGACGTAGTCTACTGCAACTAGTATGTATAGGTTTCCGAATGATGGAACAAATGGTCCCATAAAATCAATACCACATACATCAAATATCTCCACTTCTAGAATGTTTTGCAGAGGTCCTTCATTTCTCCTTGAAATATTTCCCATTCTCTGGCACTTGTCACATTGAAGAGCAAATAGATAAGCATTTTTAAACAGTGTGGGCCAGAACAAACCTGATTGTAGGACTTTTGCTGCAGTTTTATTCCCGCTGAAGTGTCTGCCATATGGTGATGAATAACAATGATGTAGAATACTATTGACCTTCTTCTGTGGAACACAACGTCTCAGTAATTAATAAGCACAGCGTTTGAACAGGTACGGCTCATCCCCGACATAGTGCTTGAATTCTTTGAAGATCTTTTTTCGTTGCTGATGTGTCATTCCATTCCAACGGCCATTTTCCGATACTATGTAGTTTACATAGTCAGCATACCAGGGGACATCATGTTGTTTCATGGCAAACAACTGTTCATCTGGAAAATTTCTTTGATTGTCAGTTTGTTGCCAGTTATTTCTCCATTCTCGAGCCTTGATAAGTGATCTGCCACTTGGTTTTCTGTCACTTTCTTGTCTCAGATCTCCACGTCAAATTCTTGCAGAAGAAAACACCCACGGATCAATCTAGGTTTGGCATCTTTCTTCACAATTAGGTATTTGATTACTGAATGATCTATGTAGACCACCACTTTTGGACCCAGCAGATAGGAGCGGAATTTTTCAAAAGAAAAACACAACTGCAAGTAACTCATTTTCAGTGGTTGTATAGTTGAGTTGAGCTTCATTCAGAGTTCTACTGGAGTAGTTAAATGGTATGGAATTTTTTTGCTTTGCGTTGTCCCATAATTGCACCTACAGTAAAATCACTAGCATCGCACATCACCTCAAATGAAAGGGTCCAGTCTGGTGCGACTATAATGGGGGCAGAGTGTTAGACGTTATGACCCATAGCGTCACTGTTTTGTAATGATATTGTATTATTGTACAAAATTATCTATATGATAATGAAATTGCCTTTTGCCGTTTTGTAATTTATTTACTTTGATATATAAATGGCGAAAGTCCATATGATTAATTTCGTATTGAGATGATATGAGACAGTATCAATACATAAAGGTTTAAATCATTAAATATCCCTAGTCGGAGTATTATCGAGATCGGACATCGAAATGCGGAATAGACTAGTATTGCACTTGTGCATGTGTGAGGGCACAACGGCATAGTTCTCATATATTTAAGTATAGGATACTTATGCAAGTGCGATAGGAGGTTGTGTTTTACCGATGGTACGGAAAACAGCTTCGCTCTGGATTAGACCCGCGGAATCCCATTGGTAGTATGTCTGCGTGGCTATGGGAGGCCGCATCAGGGTAGGTGTATATGGTCTTAACCTGAGACTTGCATCGCTAGTACTTGCGACAATAGGTAAATTTGGTTTTGGTGGTTGGGGGACCTTAACTGGTTCTGTGTTCACCTCTTCTGGGTTTATCAGGAATCGTAGTGCACTGGGTGTGATGTCAAGATGGAAGTGTCACTTCAGACATATCGTGATTGATGAACATACAGATCAGATCTATATTTTTTTTCAAATTGAGCTTTTGTCGTTGTTTTTCACATTGCAAGCTTTGTTTTATATTTCCTCTTATGTTTGGTTTGGCCAAAGTCAAGACCACTTTTGTCCATCGACATGATTACGAAGCTTCCATGGTCAATGGGTCGCGCTTGACTGGGATCATTAAGCTTGTTGTGCCAAAGCCAAGGCTTAGTTGATTCAGAGGAAAAAGGTTAGCAAATACATTGGATGTATTGGCATATATCAGATATATGTTAAGGATTTGTATCCGCCTACTGGATCTAGGAATTGGATTGGATCCAATTGATCTTAGAGATCTTACCTAGTTAAATATCATACAATTTGTTGGCCAAACGTCAAGATTGTCGTTATTTAACGGGATCCTAGCCCACTAGGACGCTCGGTTTTTCCCGAGGTACTCGACAGAGCGTTAGAGGTGCTCGCACACAAACCTAGTGGGAGGTAACGAATTGCATTTTGCACTACTCGTTCACTTACTTGCCCATACCACGCTCAATCAAATATCACTCGTCGTTATGATTTCAATATCAATTAGACTAATATTTCAACTTGTTGTTTTATTAAATAGTTGGACTATATATATTCAAACTATTCAATTGTAGTTGATTTTATAATTGGATTATAGTAATCAATATAATTGATTTTAAACTATTGAATTATAGTTGATTAAATAGTTAGACTATTGTAATCATTATAATATAGTACCCACTTATTTGATTAAATAGTTGGACTATTAAAATCAACATATATTGATAAGATTGGACATTTAAAACATAATCTTTGATTAAAATGTTTAAATGGTTTAATTTTCAAATTGGGATAATTTCAGGATAGTCCTGGAAATAAATAATAAGTTACTTTATTTGATAAAATAACTTGTTAAGCCTAAGCCCAGAATTAAGCGAATTAGTAGAGCATAATCTTTGGAAGATTTATGTGATGATGACTTTAGTACTTAATTCAATATACTTGTAATAAATCTATGTTTAAGATTTAAGAAGTATTATATTTGCAATTAATAATTCTTGGAGAATTAATGACTAATCTCAAGGAGATAAAAGTCAAACTTTGCAAATTAGAAAAAGTAGCGCAAGGTGCACTTTACGTCAATATTCTAGAAATCCAAGGCTTGGCCAAAGACTTCTGAGATATTGAAAAGGGTAAAAGCAAAATCATTATGATCTTCTGGAAGATAAAAGAACATATCCCAAAATGACTGCCGTTTGGATATGGCGGACATGAAGGAATTAAAGAAAGAGCAAGGCTCTGACTTTAAATATATTTGTCAAAATTATGTCCATTACTGTATTAAAATTGGATTTAAAATACTGAGTATGGTACATAAAATATATGTATTGATGTTCAGAATCTGCTGTGAGCAGGATACTGACTTCAAGCTGAGGTTAATCTACGAATCGGGGAACGGGACGAAAGTCGCTGTTTCGACCATAGATACCTAAATTTAGGAACTACCTTCGGGTATGTACTTAAATTAGGAAACTGTTATAATGTAACTAGTTAGACTAGAAACATTATCTCTATATCAGTGTTTAATCCATTGTGGATAAACCTTTATACTCTAGAACACTAAAGTGTTTCATTATATAAAGATGACATTGAGATAAACACATTAGATGTGAATAACAGTATTTATATTTTGAATATAAATAAAATCTCGAACATATAATATGACAAAACTAATAGCTCATACTGATCTGATCAGATGAAACTTAATTGTGCCATTTTTCTAGGACTACAATAAACAAGACTCGTATATCCACACTTTTGAAAAGTGGGTACTAGGACTGATTTGATTATTCAAATAAAGTCTACGAATCTAGTTCTTTAGGTAAAGTACCTAAAATACTATTTACTTGGTAATAGTGATAAATGCCATCGATCTGTAAGCCCTATTCATAGTGAAGTTAGTGGGCCCATTTCTAGCTAGGCTAGATATGGATATGAATATTTCGTGACCAATATACGGATGTGGCATCACGTTATGGTTATGTGTTACTTTTGAAGAACACAAAATCAGAAACTTTTAAAGTTTCAACACGAAGTAGACAAACAGATCGGCTAAAGTATTAAAACATCACGTGATGAACATGATGAAAATACTTAAGCAATAAGTTTCACAAATACTTGAAAGAGTAAAATATTCTTTCAAATGAGGACTCCTCCCGAGACACGTCAGTTTGACGGTGTGTCCGTACGGAGAAAACCGAATTTTGTTGGACATGATAAGGTTTATCATGAGTCGCTCTGAGCTACCATTTCCTTCAACGGATATGCATCAACAGTGCAAAACTTATTTGGAATAAGGTTCCATATTAATCTGTTAGACATAAACATATTAGATATGATCAGGGATAGAAACAAAGTTCTCACTCCTAACGATTTGGGTATGCTGGGCATATGTTTGGATGATGCCAAACTAAAACCTAAATCGGATAATCCAAATAAAACCTAAATCGGATAAGTGCCAAATGTAGGTTATCCTAGGGAAAACCATAAGTATAGTACTTATACAACTCACTGAGAACAATTGTAATTGTTGCTCACCATGCGGTCTTCCTTAGAGGAATACCGATATGCAGTGGTAAGTGGGAGGACAGTAAAACTCGATGAAAATCATAGTAATACAGTTCAAGGCATGAAGTCCTTAATGGAACACAAACTGTTCATCAAGGATGAACATATACCATTAATCTTCGTATACACAAGAACCGCGTAGATCGGAGAGAGTCAGAAAACAACCTAGGGTATGGGTTTCTGATCTCACCTCATAAAGATGTCAATCTTATTGAGGAAGACCCAACTACGTATGAGGAAGTGATACAAGGTATCGACTCCCCTTCATGGAAAAGTGCCATGAGTCCGAAATGGATTCCATGTAAAACAACTATGTTAAAATACTAGTTGATGTACCATAAGGCATTGTGCCTATAGGTACTGTATAAGTCTTCAAGGAAGACATACATGGAAGCAACATACCAACGTACAAAGCTAGGCTTGTAGCGGAAAGGTATCGTTATCAACATTGTGTTGATTACAGTTCAACCTTTTACCTGTTGCCACGGTAAATCCATTTGGGTAATGCTTGCTGTAGCTGCACGTTTCATTTATGAAATGTGTCAGTTAAAGGTCAAAATCACTTTCCTTAAAAGGAAACCTTTTGGAGGATGTTTATAACATCCTGACGATTTTGTCGTACTAAAACCAGCAAACTAGGTTTGCGTGTTGTTCGATCCATGTTTGGGTTGAAGCAAGCATAAAGTTCTTGGAACTATTGTTTTGATGTAATCATGATAGTCAATGATTTGATTCAAAACAGAATGATTCTTGTGTATATGAGAGGGTTAGTGGGAGCGCACAGACAGTGGCTGTCCTTATAGTAATGATAATGTAATATATATATTCATTTTTGAAATGATATTCCCATAAAATAATCGGTGTGAAAGCTTGGCTTTCAAGAGAAAATTCTCCGTAGAATTCTCGGGAGAAACAACCTTTATTCTAGGAATAAAGATCTACTAGGATAGATTTAAGTTGCTAAAACTCTCTGGAAATTGTACATTAAAATGTACGCGACCTGGTGTCTCATACGCTTTGAGCATATGGATTCACAATCAGGCCAATCCAAGTGATAGTCACTTGATTGATGTTAAGAACATCCGTTAGAATCTTAGAGATCTAAGGATGCTGTCTTAATCTGTGGAGAAGGAGAACTTGAAGTGACTGGGATCACTACTGCAAGTTTCCAAAAGGATAAAATGACTAAAAGTCGTAAACGGTACTATACAGTTTGAATAACGGTACAGTGAGCTGGAAATCTTCCAAGCAAGATACTGTTACCGAATAAATAACACATGCGGATTATTGCTGCAGCTGAGGCAGCAATAGAAGCCATCTGGGTCAATAAATAAATCTAATTGGATTAGATATAGTTCTGTTAGCGGCTGAGCTGGGCATCAGCACAGGCTAAAGAATCAATGGTCTCATCAACGATCCAGATACATACTTCGACTATTCATCTGATTCGTTCGGATCATACATCGTAGCGATGTGATGATCGTATAAATCCCATCAGACGATAATTATGCAAATCGCTGACGAAAGCTTTTCTCAGCAATTTGAGCCAACCGTACATAGTTCGGGTGTTAGGCACTCGAGTGACTGGCTAAAGGCCAAGTGGGAGATTGTTGGACAGTTATGACCCATAGCGTCACTATTTGTACAGATCATAGTGTTGTTGTACAAATTAACTATGTAACAAATAGATTGCACTCCTATCATTTGTGATTAGATCACCTTAGATATATAAATGATGGGAGGTCCTTATGATTTGTTCCTAGATTGAGAATGATATGAGACAGTATCAATCAACGAAGGATAAATCATTAAACATCCCTAGTCAGAGCATTGTCGAGATTGGACATCGATAGATGCGTAAAAGACTAGTATTACACTTGTGTGTGTTATGTGAGACATAACGGCATAGTTCTCATATATCTGGGTATAGGATACTCAGGCAAGTGTAATAGGAGGTTGTGTTTCACCGATGGTACGGGAAACAGCTTCGCTCTGGATTAGACCACCGCAGAATCCCATTGGTAGCATGACCTTGTGTCTATGGGAGTCTGCAATCAGGGTAGGTGTATTTGGTCTTAACCTGAGACTTGCACCGCTAATACTTGCGACAATCAATGTACTTTAGTTGAGGTCGTCCAGGGCTTTAACAGGTTCTGTGTACGCCGATGCTGGGTATATTGAGAATCGTAGTGTATTGGTGTGATGTCAAGACGGAAGTGTCACTCCAGTCATATGGAGAAGATGGTCACGTAGGATACGGTATTAGTGCTTATATGCTGCGCGGCTATCGGGATATTATGACTTGGTCATGTATATCCGATTATAGAGACTAGTTACCAGACATCCGACATGTGCTTCGTACGGGGCAGACACATATCCAGCCCTAGGCCTAGCACGTGATCATCCGATACTGGATCGAAATACGCAATACTACGTATACTACGCCTGATATAGATCACATATTCCTGTAAGGATTTTCGGAGAATTGGGTAGGCATGGCGCTTTGCTAGAGGCCAACCTTGTCTTGTAAATCGGTAAAACGTAATACTTGGTACTTACGTGTTCGGATAGTCCGACGACCGAGTTTACTGCCAACATATCCGGAGATCTCATGGGTCGCTTCCCAATGATACACCGATGACTATGACTCGCATTATACATTAATCTGGGATTAATTTGAAGAGAGAGAAAATTAATCTGGGATTAATTACGGAGATATTTTATCTGGGATAAAATATCAATTTAAAGAGAGAGAACGATTAATTTGGAATTAATCGATAAATAATATATTCGATATATTAAACGAAATTGGATTTCGATTAGGAATTAAAATTAGATTTTAATTCGGGCACTTGAATTAATATGGAATTAATTCTCGAGCGACGTGATTAGTAAATTGGATTTATTAACGAGGCATCGAGATAATCGTTAATTTAGAATTATCGAAACCGAGCTCGGAATGTGTTTGCGACGTTACGTCGATTTTGAATCACGTGCCGCAAGTCGCATCGCAAATCACATCGCAAGTCATAAAAGTCAAATCGCTTTTGGAAAAGTAACTTTGACTCTTTGACTTTGACCATTGAGATTTGGAGGGAAAATTTTGGGGGGAAAATTTTGACTTTTTGGAAAAGTAAAATATTTCACTTTCACCTTTTACCAAGGGTAAAAGAATTAATTAAAACATTTACATTTGTTTTTTTATTGTTTAAAAGGCAAAAACAATTGGTAAATGATTATATATTTTGGAAAATATATAAGCAAAGTGTTGGACACTTTTTCCCTTAACCTAATCACTTTTTCTCTTCTCTTTCTTTCAACATTGCTCACGCCCAAAGGCAGAAAACTGCACTATTTGGGCGTGAATGATGATGGTTCTTGGGCAAGTTTTGTGGCAAAATGCTAAGTGCTAGCACACCGAGAGTTATACGAAGGTGTTAGGGAAACCCACCCACGAGCCGGGAATCGTTTGACGAAGATTCGGAGCTCAAATCTTGGATTCTTGAAGACTCAAAACTGAAATTTTTGAGCAGTGGACTGCAGTGTTTGGGCGCCACTTTGAAGGAATAAAACTTGGAGTTTTGTTCGTGTTTCATCTCAACCGATCAATGTAAGTATTCCGCAACTTCTTTGATATGTATTTCACACATCTTTATGCTTGTTTGATGATCTTGGGACCTAGAATAAAACCAACACCCGTGGAGTCACCAGACTGTAGGACACAGAAATCGGCATGTTGTTCCATGCTCGCGGCCGGTCGGGAGACAGAGTAGCCCGCAGGGGACTAAACCAGAGAATAAAGGAGTCGCCACCCAATGTGAAGTGGGCATTATGAAGGCCGCACTCACCCCTCGCAAGGGAAGACGTCAAACCGTTGGGTACGGAATGGTCTCTTACTTATGCCACTTGTAATGAATGGATTTATGCGATAATAAACCATGTCTACACAACATACATACGTTAGAATAACCTACATCTAAGTTTGCATACAACATATATCTAAGTTTGCATACAACTTATATCTAAGTTTTCATAAGACCTATATCTAAGTTTGTATGCATAAAAGTAAGTCGGAATAACAGCGAGCACACAATCTCATGAACATATTAAACTGATAAATGCGGAAATATAAGTAAATAGTTATCTAAACATAAATATTAAATAGAGATAATAAAATTCCTAACGTGAAAGAAATAACTAAATCATGCATGGAAATAACATGCTATTTTCTAATAAATAGTAGATAAACACAAGATTAGATGAACGAAATATGTGCGTTTCTCAAGCGATACATGGAGTTGTATTCCAAGTTCAGACCGCACTACCGTCCATTCGGATTCGGCTATGGAATTTACATTTTCCATCCAATATACCACGAGAGATAACACAAAATCATTCATCCAATAGCCACAACATACATGAATCAACAATGCACGTGCGAAGAAATACCAATAAATAATTAAAAAGGTTAATGAGAATAAATAAAAGGGTGCTCTCAGGTCTAACCTCTTAAGTCGCCTCTTGGAAGTGCGTTACACGGTCGTCGGAAGGGTTAATGCTTCACAACTCCTCCGGTTCACTAGTTCAAAGTTTTCTTTCGTCGCCTCGCTGTTTTGGGCTGCGGTTTTCTCTATTTTCACTTCTATTTTCTGGTCGTTGTTTTTGGTTGTTTGCGGTATTTAGGGCATATTTTGGGTGACTATTTATGTGGTAAAGGGACTGTTTTTATTGTAGTTTTTGATTTTCTGGTTGTACGGTTTTTTGATGTTCTAGTTGTGCAGTTTTCGGTGGTCTTAGAGTGCAGTTTGTGGGGCTATTTTGAGGTGAATATGGTGCAGTTTAGTGGCTGGTTTTACGGTAAAATAGATGCAGTTTGGGGGGACAGTTTCCAGTGATGTAGGATGATTTGTGAAGTGAAGTTTTGCTGTAATTGAAAGGGGTTTCAAGGGACTGTTTCGGTGTACTAGGGGCTGTTCGGTGAACTGCTTTGTGGGGGGCTGTCCGGGCTGTGGTTGGTGTGGTTTTGGAGGGCTGTTTGGGGTTGTGTTTGTGCGGTTTTGGAGGGCTGTTTGAGGCGTGTTTGTACGATTTTGGAGGGCTTATTTTAGAGAGTGTTTCACAGCAAATGGGGTGATTTTTTGATGATGTTTCACGGTAATGGGGCTGATTTGTTGATGGTGTTTTACGGTAATGGAGGGAGTTCTTTTGGGCATGAATGCTAGGGGGGAAGGGGAGAATGGTTAAGTTTGTGCTCCTTTTTATAAGAAAGGGTTTGGGTTGTCCTTGTACATGAAGGAAATAAATCATACAATTATGGGGGATATCTTTTAATTAGTGTGCTACAAGGAAAGGATCCATTGAATTAGGAAGGTGATTTATTTTAGTTTTGGAAAGGGATTTATGGGATTTAATTTGATTTCTTTAGTTTAGGCATATGATTTTTTTTTTAATTAGGAAGGTGATTTATTTGGATTTTAACATGTGTTTAATGTGTTAATTATTTTTTTGGATGGGATTTAGTGGCTTGGGCATGTGGTTGGCCTTTTTCGTGGGCTTGGGCGTGTGGTTGGTTCCTTGGTGGGCTTGGTGTAGGTTGCGTGGGTTTTGGGCCGAGGATAAATTTTAAAACAAAGATCCAATGAGCAAACCCGAGGCTAAGCAAATGAATTAAGTCCAATAAGGTATTGATTTTTTAATTTTCCCTTCCGACGTCCGTTTTTCGAGACTTCCGCAACTTAAAGAGTAGTGCCTCCGTGTGAGACTCATCATCGGGAATTATATGCAAAAACGCATGCCTACATTCCTTAAAGAATATTTCTGGAGAATTGGGTAGGCACGGTGCTTTGCTATAAGCCAACCATGTCTTGTAAATCGGTAAGAATGTGGTACCGGGTACGCACGTGTTCGGATAGTCCGACGATCGAATTTACTACCAATATATCCAGAGATCTCATGGGTCGCTTCCCGAAGATTCAACGATGACGTATGACTCGAACATAATTAATATAGGATTAATTAGATGAGAGAGAAAATTAATCTATGATTAATTACGGCGAGAATTTATCTGGGATAAAATTTAACAAGAAGAGAGAGAGCGATTAAATAATATATCTGATATATTATATGAAATTAGATTTCATACTATAATTAAAATTGGATTTTAATTCGGGCGAATGAATTAATTTAGAATTAATTCACGAGCGAATTTAATAATAATTTTGTTTGGCATAATTATTTAATTAAATTTAATTTAATTAATTCGCAACGGAAAATTCGTTAATTCAGAATTAACGAACCCAATCCCGGGATGTGTTTTCGGGCCCACTCAGATTTTGAATCAAGTGGGGCCCACATCAAGTCACATCATTAGTCACTTTATTTGCTTTAAGGTGATGGAAGTTAGTGAGCAAATAATTGGTAACTTGTTGCTTACACAAGTTTGACTTGTGATGGACATTTACTAACTACACTTTTTGTAAATGGATTTGATTTTTGAAATCAATTATACATTTAACAAAAATTGAAAACTATCTCACTCTATCAACACACAAAAACCGTGACTCTCCTTCTCCTTTCTACTCTCCAATTGCAGAGAACAAGAAGGAAGAAATAGGAAGATTTTGTTGCAAACTTCTTCCATTTCTAGCACACAAAGAATCCTACAAATGTGATAGGGAAACATCTCTAGAGTTTGGAATTCTTGTTTCACCAAGCTTAGAGCTCAACAATCATCAAAGTGGAGTTTGGAGCACTACACAAAGAGCAAAAGTTTTTAACTTTCCATCTACATCCAACCGAGCATTGTAAGTATTTTCCGCTAACTTCTTTGCATATTCACACTTCTATTATGCTTAAATGATCTTGGGATTGATCTTAGATACCAACAATTTCGTGAATAATTCCGTGCACAGAACAATATTCACCGAATGGTGAAACATATTCACCACCTCTATCACACCTGATTCTTTTGATTTTCTTGCCAAGTGGATTTTCAACTTCTTATAGTGTATGAAGCTCACAATAGCTTCAGGTTTTCTCCTAAGCAAATACACATAACAGAATCTTGCGATGTCATCGATAAAAGTGACAAAGTACTTTTTACCACCTCTTGTTTGCACAATATTCATGTCACACACGTCAGTGTGTACAAGTTCTAAAGGTTCAGAACTGCGTTATATAGAATGAAATGATGTTCTATGCATTTTTGCTTCAAAGCATCCCTCACACTTATGTTGGCTATCAATTGTAAATTTAGGTATAAGGTCCATGTTAATTAATTTACGCATGGTATCATAATTAACATGTCCTAACCTCTCATGCCATACATTTTGTGACTCAATAATATAAGAAGAAGTACTAGCTTTATTAATAGCATGATTGACAGTCATTATATTTAGTTCGAAAAGGCCCTCAGTTAGGTATCATTTTCCTATATACATATCATTCTTAGTCATTACAATCTTATCAGAAACAAATACAAGCTTAAAACCAGCCCTACTAAGGAGAGAGCCTGAGACCAAGTTCTTTCGAATATCTAGAACATGTATTACATTCTTCAATATGTATCTTCAAAACCACTGTGCTTTGTCCAAACACCTGAGAGGTATACGAGTTTCCTATTGTCAGATGATCACCGCCAACGACCTTCTGATACAAGGAAAACATCTTACTATCTGCACAGATATGACTAGTAGCCCCAGTGTCTACCCACCATTCTCTCGGATTCCAAACTATGTTGGCTTCGGTTACCACTGCTGATAGGTCCATCTCTGAGATCTCATCAGTCAGCTGCTCACCTTCAGTGACATGGGCCTCATTTTTCTTTTTCTTGCCCTTATCCTGAGACTTCTTGTTTCTGCAGTCCTTTGACATATGACCGCTCTTTCCACAGTTGTAGCATTTCCCCTTGAACTTCTTGTTCGATTGGGAAGAATCAGCTCCACTGTTCTTTCTCTTATTGCTACCCGTTACAACGTCAATGATGTTGGCCTTAGACTCCATAGTCTTGTAGCTGGCCTTCTCGGACATCTTGTTGTCCTCCTCGATTTGCAATCGAACACTAAGGTCTTCAAGACTCATCTGCTTCTTTTTGTGTTTCAGATAGCTCCTGAAGTTCTTCCTGATGGAGGTAACTTTTCAATTATGGTGGCAACTTGAAACGTCTCACAGAGTTCATACCCTCATCCAGTATTTCATGAATGATCAACTACAGTTCACCCAACTGAGACACCATCGTCCTTGAATCTACCATCTTGTAGTCTAGGAACCTACCCACGATAAATTTCTTTTATCCAACATCCTCGGCTTTGTATTTTCTCGAGAGATTTCTAGAGAATCTTTACAGAAGTCATGCCTTGATACACATTGTACAGGGTATTGTCAAGACCACCCAAATAGTAATTCTTGTACAAGAAGTCTCCAGACAACCATGTCTGTTCTCACTCTTCCTTGGCTGTTTCCTATTCACCCTCCACAAGACGCGGGGGATCTTTGAGAAATTTAACCAACTGGAGAGTTGTCATGTAGAACAACATTTTGCTCTACCACTGTTTGAAATTTGCCCCACCAAACTTCTCCGGCTTTTCTCCATGAGAGACCGATACTGTGATGTTTCCGCTAGCCATTTGTAACTAGAAAAACCAATAGAGGTCAAATAGTCTTCAAAAGACAAATTGCATAATGATCAACAAATGATCTTGTTCAAAATGATATACTAGGTAACCAATTGTTGTTCTATTGGACGGTGGTTCCAACAAACATAAGTCCTTGAATTTTGAACTAAAGATTCTTTAGTTAAATGAATAAATGAATATTCCCAGATGACGAGGGTGGTCTGAAGTAACCACTTAAATCCCTGACCACTTAGGCTCTTATCGTATTTTTGATAGAATATTCTTTAAATAATTTTTCAATAGGAATTCTTAGCAATTCAAACCCAATATTGCACTTATTCAATAGCACAAACAGTATACGATATGGGTAGATATATGTGTATGTGTCAATCTAGATTGGAAGAAATTACTTGTGTATGATCATACCTTAAATTCTCAACCAATTATGCAACAAACAAATAAATTTCAACTTTATCACTAAGTGTATGCTTGTGATAATTGAACACCCTAATAATAACTTAAATCTATACTACCAAGATTTAATGTGTTTCAGTATATAATTTACTAATTTAATATTAAATTAATCTAAGTCTTTGTAGTTTATAATAATTCCAGGACAGATTCGTTAGTGTCACATTTGTTTCTATGTTCGAACGAGACTGTCTAGTGTGTGTACATTCATGTAGCATCGAGAACGCATTCGAACAGAATGATTCCATAGAGTTCACGTTTGTATAGCGTCCGAGAACGCGTTCGAATGAAATGATTCCAGAGAGTTTGCGTTCGAGTTGCGTTTAGGACACGTATGAACGAACTAAGTCAGAAGGTCTGTGTTCGATTTGTGTTTAAACACACATTCAAATGTTCTTAGGCAGAAGGCTTGCATTCAAGTTGCGTTTGAATACGCGTTCGAACGTTCTTACTAATTTTCAGATTTTTACCTTAACGTGCGTCAGGCGTTTGAACGCCCTACGGTTTTTTTCATACACAGTATATATTTTTCTAGAAAATTTTCTAACCTAGCATGCGAATTACTATCTAACAACACTACATCGTTAAGTTCTTAAGATTGTTGTTCTAGTAGTGTCATTAAACAGATAACAAACATGCTTTAAACAATCAAATCTAGAAATTAAAGTGGATCTACACTAACATATATAAACCCTAAACTTTGATAACATGAAAAACCTTATAAAAATGACGAATCTTTCAGTCCAATTCGAGATCAGTCTCTGTCCTTAAGAATTTATTAGCATCGTCTCAGTGCTCTACGGGTTTTGTGGCTAACGTTCTCCCAGGATAATTTGGCTTCCTCTTCTCCAATGGGCACTCCTTAAGAAGATCTTGAACTAAGAAATGATGGGCAACTCTCTATTTGAAAAAAATAAAATTATAAGGCTCAAGTGTATTTTATCTTTTCACTGGATTTCAAGAATGAACTACAACCTTCCTTAAATAGACATGGAATGGTGTCTTAAGGGCATCCTTTGGTTTGGGGTGTAACCCTTTCAAGGGTTATATCCCTACCATGCACCATTTGGGTTATAAGAGCATTCTTACAAATTAAAGGACATGTCCCCATGGGGTACCATCCAAGGGATATGTTCCTTCTCCATCCAAACACAATAACTAGATAATTTTCTACATGAATTTTCTAACTATTATGGATCCTGATCGAACCCAAATAATCTCGTCATCCCTAATTGCATCACCTTAAAAAATCAAAAAAATAAAAATAAAGATCAAATACTTTAGAGCTCCCAATAATAATATCTAAAAACCCTATAGA
>SKCR01027176.1:0-43608 GCA_019454045.1 Zanthoxylum bungeanum | reverse complement strand
CCTTGTTGGATTTAATTCATTTGCTTAGCCTCGAGTTCGCTCGATGGACCTCTGTTTTAAAATTTATCCTCAGCCCAAAACCCCCGCAACCCACACCAAGCCACACGCCCAAGCCCACCAAAGAACCAAACTTCGCACGCCCAGGCCCACCAAATCCCCTCCAAAAATATCCAACACATTAAACACATGTTAAAATCTAAATAAATCACATTCCTAATTTAAATAAATCACATGCCTAAATTAAATAAATCAAATCAAATCTTCTTCCTAAATTAAGTAAATCTCTTTCCTAAACTAAATAAATCACCTTCCTAAATTAAATAAATCTCTCTCCTAAACTAAATAAATCACCTTCCAAATTAAACATATTCCCCACCAATTACGCAATATCCTTTCCTTATAACAAACTAATTAAATATATCCCCCATTATTACACAATCTTTGTTTCCTTCCCACGCAGGGAAAATCCTAGCCCACTCTTATAAAAAGACACTCAAACCAAACCCTTCACCCCCTAGGCTAGAGCTCACTTCTCACTCCCCACAATTCATTCTTTCTTCTCTCAACCACGGTCTTCTCTCTCTGAAGGAAAACCCTAAGCTCCCTGAACGGCCTTCTCTCCTCTTCCGCATCATCTCATTCTTCACGCCTTCTCTCTTTTTCCGCATCCTCTCCTTCTTCATGCCTCTCTCTCTCTCAAAACTCTCCCTCACGCCCTATCTCTCTCTCAACCTAAACACACAAAGAAAAGACAACAACCCAAAAACCCTAGCCCCTTCTCTCTCTACCCTTCACGCACTCACTGCCCTCTCTCACGGCCACAACACATAAACCTTTCAACAAAGACCCTTAAAAGCACACAGCCCTCACACCACGACCAAACCCTAAACTGATTCCCACCCCTTCTCGGCAGCAACCATAGCAGCGACCAGCCCCTGATCTTCTTCCTCGGCAAAACACAAAGACAAAAAACAACCAAAACCCTAAGACACACATTCTCTCTCTCTCACAAAATAGTCCAGCCACCGACAGCACCGACTTCAACACACACGCAGCCCCCACCAAAAACACTCTCCTCGGCAGCCCATCTTCTCCAGAAAACACACAGCCACGTGAAAACCAATAAACCTTAAGTCCCTTCTTCGAATAGCAATAACAACCCTCTCACTCACACACGCGTGAAGCCACACAAGCCAAAAGAACCAACCCACTCACAAACTCCCCCCCACTAGCCGAAACAAACAAAAACTAAGCAGCCCCCTTCACAAACAAACAACACCCACCGACAATGCACATTGACTAAAGACAAGCCACACTCTCATTGACACACACGTGAGCACCGAAACAAAAGCCAACAAATAACCCTCTAAACCAACCCAAAAATAGTCCCTTATTTCACCTGAAAACAGTTCTGAAATCACCGTGAAACAGTCCCAAAATACAACCAAAACAGTGAGCCCAAACAACCCTTAAACAGTCCCAAAATTAGCCTAGAAAAATCACCAAAATAGCGAGCGGAAACAGCGGTTGAAAAACAGCTAGTGAAAACAGAGGAAATAGCGAGCGGAAACAGAAAACCAGTGAAAACAACGGAAATGGTAACCCTTCCGGCGACGTCCCAATGCACTCCCGAAAAGCGACTTAAAAGGTAAGACCTTAGGGCACCCTTTGTTGTATTTTATTTTGTCGTCCTGGAAACGGCATACTACTCGGTTGGACGTGGAGTACGTCCAACCGGGTATGCGAAATCCTACATTGAAAACGGCCAAATTCTTTGGACACATGTTTATTATTCCGCACTTATTTCATATCATTAGTCTTTTATTATTTCGCATTTAATTTACGCTTATTGTTGTTTTATTGCTCCGCATTTGTTTTGTGTTATTTGTCTTCCTTGTTATTTCGCATATTTGTCTCTTCAGTTATTTATTGTTATATGCATTATCATATTTCATGTATGTTAACATTGGGTTAATGATTGTGTTCTGTTAATGCTTGAGTGTTGCCTCTTGTGGTATATCGGATGGAAATCCAGACGTAAATTCCATAGTCGAATCCAAATGGACGGTAGTGCGGTCTGTACTTGGGATACAACTCCATGTACCGCTTGAGGAAATGTTCACGCATATGTTCATGGGATTGTGTGCTCACTTTTATTTCATTTACTTCTATGTGTGCAAACTTGTGTGTCGCTTAAACTATCTTATTGCATGAGACTCGGTTATATTATCGCATAAATCCTTTCATTACAATTGGCATTTATGTAAGGGACCATTCTGAACCCAACGGTTTGAGGTCTTCCCTTGCGAGGGGTGAGTGCGGCCTTAAATCATTTCCCAGTTCACGCTGGGTGGCGACTCCTTTATTCTCTGATTTAGTCCCCCCGCGGGCTATTCGTACTCACGACCTGGCCGCGAGCCCGGGAAAGTGTCTCCGATTTCTGTGTCCTACACCAATACTCTAACAGAACATTCTATAGACGAACCCACACCGGAACCTTATGAACATCTTCTTTGGCGAGAGGCAAACCAGGTTGCCAATGTTTAAGAACTAATGGCCGATTGGCCATATGCCATGGAGCTCTCTTCATAACCACACATGCGTCTTGAAAGTTATTAAATTTAAAGAAGAAAAATCCATTGTCAGAAGATAACACCTCACGCAATCCATATCTCCCCCCATATCTTATGATCAATAGAATTAACTACCTTGAAAGGAAGTTTCTTGCCAACCAAAGTATTCTTCCACACCAAACTACCTTCCTCCGCAACATCCAAAGGAGGGTAAACTTTAATACATCCATCAATAATATTTGGTTTAATAAACTCAAGTGCAACGGAGCTAGATGAAGAAAACTGGTTCCCCTCACCATTTGAACCACCAAGAATATGCGCATAACTATTTTTAGACTTATCCACAACACCATGGTTAAAACGTGCCACATCAGCAGCCACTTCAGATGCCATCTCACCACACTTATCTTTGGAAATAAAATTAACATCTGGGCCCGATTGTAGACATGTTGGGTGAGAGAGTGATTTATGACTCTGGCTTGGATAGGATGGCCACAGTTGCTTCCATTATCTCTGATTCTGCTTGGCATTGGCCCCCTTCTAGGTCTGCTGCCCTTGTTGATTTGGCTCAGTCCCATCTTCCGTCTCCTTCTAGTTTGAGGGAGGATGTGCTAGTTTGGGAGGATGATAGGAGTGGGAGATTTTCTATGGATAGTGCCTGGAATGCCATGCGGACAAGGGGAACCTTGATGCATTGGTCTCGAGTTGTTTGGTTCCGGAAGGCTATTCCACGCCATTTCTTTCTTCTTTGGATGTCTATTCAGGGAGGCCTTTGTACTCAGGATAGTTTGATGAGGTTTGGCATCTCTACTTGCTCGCGTTGTATTCTCTGTGGTTGTTCAAGTGAGGACATTGATCATCTTTTTTTCCAGTGTCTTTTCTCTTCGAGGGTCTGGTCGTCTGTACTGGCTATGTGTGGGTTAGACTGGAGACGCCGGGATTGGCGTCAGACTGTTGAGTGGTTATGTCAGTTCACTGATGCTTCTTTATGTCACCTATTGGTTCGTCTGTCTTTTGCAGCGTCAGTCTACCATATTTGGAGGGAGAGGAATGCTCGCACTCATGATATGCCTCTTCGGCATGTTTCTGCTCTTCTATATGATATTGTATTTGATGTTCGGAATCGTGCTAGCTTTTTACGTAAGGTGAAACCATCTTATGACAATAAATGGCTTCACCTTTCGTGGCACTTGCCCGATGACATCTTTTGTTGATCTTTACTTGTAGCCTTTTAGCTTTTCTCTAGGAGGGCTTGTCCTCTCTAGTTGCCTGGGGTATGCCCCTTTGCTTCTTGTATAGTTTTCTTTTGGTTATAATACTTACTTTATCCAAAAAAAGATTTGAAACCAGATTTATTAGCTGGAGTAACTCCATTTTCCAAATCAGGAGAAGCAATAAATGGCATGTGATTATTCTCTCCATTAACTAACAAATTCGCACATGGCAGGTCATTAACACCATTTGAATTTACCAAATCAGAAGGAACAATAAATGGCATATGATTAATCTCCTCATTTACTACCAAATTCGTACATGGCAAGTCATTAACACCAATTGAATTATCAAAACAAACACCTTCCATATTACTAGCTGATTCACGTAAATTGCCTATCTCAACCGAATTCAATTTCGCACATGGCAGGTCATTCAAAGAAAAAGAAGAAAGAGATGGAACAAGGTCACTAGGTTTACGCTTCAATATAGTAACACGAGATTTATCTCCAATAACACCCAATGAAGCTTTTGAAAGCGTACCTTTAGCATGAAGACCAGAGGAGGTCGAACCATCAGCTATAGATATGGGAGACACTTCATGAACAACATCAGCCACCACCATTTCTAAAGAGTTCTTCATCTTGTCATATTGAGCAATGGCTGAACCATCATTGGCCTTACCAAAATTGTTATTTATAAAGTCTCCCTCCTTCAAAACACCACATTGCATCTCGTTCTGATATGGATAACTACCATCACTTAGCACTATAGCCGAATGTAGAACATCACCGCCAACATTTTTGTTAATGTGATCTCGAACTACTCCACCATTGGTCAAATCCGAAACTTGGACAACTCCTACCATGGTTGAAACCTTGGCCTCACCCCCATGGCCAGAAGATGCAATCAAGAAAACAAATAACAAAGAAAAAGAAATTAAGAAGAAGAAAAGTAGAGAAAAAAAAGAACGAAAAACCTAATAACTAAATCTTAATCACTAAAAGATTAAAAGTGATCAAGAATATAGAAGAGAAAGAAGAGAAATTTGAGAGAAAAGTTGAGAGCATTTTCCACTCTCCTTGTCATAAAAAAAAAAAAATTGTTTATGGTTTGCCTTTTGTTGAACTTGCATATAACCGTAGTATTCACTCCTATAGTGATCTAACCAATTTTAACTCTTAAAATTTTATTCACTAATCCCGATTAGTCTTTACTAACCAATTAACTTAATTAAACTAATTTAATCAAGTTGTTATAATGATCTAATCAATTTTAACTCTTAAATTATTAGTCCACTTATAGGTTTTAAAATTTAGAATTCAACGAACAGACCAAATGTAATTAAACCATTTAATCTATAAAAGCACATTATTTATTCCAAAGGTATGTGATATTGTATCTCGAGTGCAGACCATATTACCGTCCATTCGAACCGGCTATGGAATTTACGTCCAGGTTTCCATCCGATATACCAAGGAAAATAATGTACTCATAAGGTCCATTTGTTTCTAAAACTTGAATTCACAATTTTAAACCTTTAAACCAATTAATCTTATTAATCTGTTTACATGCATCTTATATTCTTATTTAGCTTTTAAATTTACATAAAATCATATTTTATGACTTGAATATCATGCATGTCTACATGTTATGGCATATGAAAATGTAACAGTAGGCACCCTAGGCTATTTGATATGTTAATAAATAATTTAAACATTCATATTAACCCAGGTCTGGGCCTGAAAATGTTTGACGGGCGTTTGATGGGCGTTCGAACATTTTCAGGCAGTAGAGTTTCATTCGTGTTGCGTTCGACGCCTGTCTGAACACTAGAACTTCATTTACACTGTTCCGGAGCTTCTGGACTCCGTTTTGGTCCCCGATTTTTTCTACGGACTCGTAACGAAACGCAGTTTTACATACATCCATAAATTGTGCTAACCATGCTCTTATTTTTCTATACTAATCTAATTAGTATAATAAATCCAAGGCATCCCAAATATTGCTCCATGGTATGTTGTTGAAACCTTGAAAGATAAGAAATTTCACAAAGAAGAGGTAAGAACCTTTTGACCCAAATTATTGTGTGTTGAGTATTGATGTTTTGATAATTTTAAGGTTAATAAGTAAGAATATAAATGGTGTTGTGTAGGAATCAAAATTTGAGGTATTGAGTTAATTAGGAGTTTTTTTTTATTTAATAAATTTAAAGTTTTCTTTGATTGTGTTCATGATGGGTGAATATAGATAATTGTATAAAAGCTGAATTATGGAAGAAGTGAAGTGTGTTTGGGGCATGAGGACATGAAGCAGTTGACCGTGCATCATGACGCGTTCTGTGTAACTTGTGAGGATTTGTTTCTGGTTTGCATGAGTCGCGAAGCGTAAGGAACTTGCGTCGCGACGCGCACGGTAAAAGTATGGACATGTTTCTAGTTGATGCGCGTCGCTACGCGAGAATAAATTATTATCCGAATCAGTTTTAAGCCATCCTAGTTTTACCCGAACACATTAGAGACTACTCTAGGAGTCTCGTATCAACTCGTATGTACATGTTACATCATCTTAAGAGCACAATACCCTCAGAGCGATAGTGCTTACTAGAATAAGCAAATTTTAGTGTAATTCCAAAGTGCGTTTCTTAGTCCATTACTAATATAGTTATCCAAATGTAGATCATCGCAGGAACCAGAGTTTCCTCAGCAAGCGAGTAATGCCAGCCAGATTACCTAACAGTGAATGGACTTCTTTTCTCAAACTGATTTTATTTAATAGTTTTGATATCAGACTTATTTTTGAGCAGATATGGCGTTAGCCAGAATTTTAATACAGTTGTTAATCAAATGATGAAGATTTAGAAAAGAAATTTTTTTATAAAGTTTTAAGATTTCAAAGTATGATTTCGGGGTATGGGGGAAAAACCCACCTAGTATGTAACTTGATACAGTTTGGAATTGACGGACAGAGAACATGTGCACATGTGGACTTGGGGGATGGCGATATGTAACGCCCCCAGATCCTAGTTCAGGGCTAGAGGGACGGTGATATGTAACACCCCCAAACCCTAGTTTCAGGGTCAGGTAGTAGCATGGATCAGCACTACCAGCTCTAGTTCAGTGGCTTGGGGGATAGCGATACGTAACGCCATAAGACCACCAGTTTCAGGGACAAGAGTGGCATACTTTGGGGGACGGCGATACGTAACGCCCCAAAGTCATGGTTTTGCATTCCTGGCTCCAGATAGGAGTATGGGGGACGGCGATACGTAACGCCCCCATGCGTCAAGTTTTTAAGATACATACCAGTTTTCAGATTCCAGATTTTCAGTATACAGCTTTCCAAAATCAGATTTTAGAGATAGTTTTCAGAAACCAGAGCTTCAAAAGTAGTTTTCAGAAAGATGAGTTTTTAAAGGAGTTTTCAGATAAAGTTTTCAGAAAAGAGTTTTCATATAAAGTTATTTCTGAAACTTTGCTTTTAGAACAAAATGCTTTTATATCAGTTTTTCAGTTTTGCGTCCACTCATTTAGATCGAATAACGATCTAACCTCCCTTCTCATAGTTTCCTTGTTTTGCAGGTATTCTCGGAGGGCGGATACTATTACAATCACTGGGGTTCGGAGTCCACCAGTGTGAGTCAGAAGAGTTCAGCTAGAGTTGGAGTCCAGTCAAGTTAAGTGAAGTACAGTCCAGATAGTTGTATACTAGAGATGTATGTGAGAATTTTTTAGGATGTATGACCTTGAGCTACATATGATGTAAATGACTTTATGTGTTTTGAAATAAAATGATGCATTATTCATTTACTAAATTGTTTGTTTAATTTTCGCGTATTATAAATTATCTTGAATACCCAAGATTACTTATGTACCTTCAGACTTAGTTTATGAGTATCATACATAAGAGGATTTAAGTATGAATTTAGTAATCTTAAATAGTCCATAGAGAGCAAACAAAGCGGGTACTTTGTTTGTGGTTTATCTATAGCTGCGGTTCATTCTATATTTGTATGGCGACCTTGATCCGGGATCGTCCATGTAGAGACATGAGAATGAAGACACCTTGTATGATGTGATCATATAGGATTGGACCCAGATGGAGATGACATTCTTTTACTATTCGTTAAACAAAGAAAGTCATTTCGATCTACTAGATGATCATATATGGATTAATCTTAATCTTGAATGTACTACGAACTCCTGCATGGCAGGCTATGTCCTTTGATTTACAAAGGTGAGGTTGGTGTAGAAGTCCTGACCAATAGCTACGTACTTTGGGGGCATGGTCTGTTGTGTAGCTAGGAACATTTTACATAGTCATGGAGTTCACTCCTTGCGAGAAGTAGAGGAGTATCTTTCTTAATGGTTGATTTGGTGCTTGAACGATTTGAGCGCTCAAGTCTTTCTATTACGAATAGAAAGATTAAAATTCATAATCGTTATGAATAAATCGTTCATTATAGAATCAATGGTACTTAAGGTAAAAATAATTAGAGGGGTATAACGGACATTATGACCCGGCTCTAATTATGAGATACTCGTGAAGGATTAATCTATATGCAATGACTATATCGATGGACACCGACTTGGTTCGGCTTAATATATCATCTGCGGCAACGAGAGTGCAGCTTCGGGTTTTTAGTGGAATAACCCGGAGTTAATAATTCAGAATATTTAATTAAAAGCTTAATTAATATTTCGAGATTATTGGAGCTCGGAACCGTAGGTCCATTTGGTCCCCGTGCTAGTTCGATTTACTATAGCGGATTTAGTATAATTGGATAGTCCAATTGTATACTCACATATGTATAAATATTATTAATATGATTAATAATATTATTTGTCACACTTGGAACTATATATTAAAAGTTAATATATGGTTTATATAATAATTATTTATTATTTATTATTAAATTATATTTAATATAATTTGAATGAAGGCTGATATTGGAATTCTAAATTTGGGTTTTGGAAACCTTTTTTTTTTTTTTATAAAGTAAGTGTATTAACCAAAAGAATACTATACAAGAGCAAATGGGCATACCCCAGACAACTAGAGAGGACAGGCCCTCCTAGAAGAAAAGCCGAAAGGCTACAAGCAAAAGAAGATCAACAGAAAATGTCATCGGGCAAGTGCCAGGATAGGTGAAGCCATTTTATTGTCATAAGATGGATTCACCTTCCGTAAAAAGATAGCACAAATCCGAACATACAAAATAATATCACTAAGCAGGACGGAAACATGCCAAAGAGGCGCATCATGAGTGTGGGCATTCCTCTCCCTCCATAAATGGTAAACTGACGCGGCAAAGGACAACCGAACAAGAAGATGACATAAAGAGGCGTCAGAAAACTGACACATCCACTCAACAGTCTGAAGCCAATCTCGGAAACTCTAATCTAACCCACACATAGCCAGCACAGTTGACCAGACCTTAGAAGAGAATGAGCACTGGAAGAAAAGATGATCAATATCCTCACTAGAACAACCACATAGAATACATCACGAGCAAGTAGAGATACCAAACCTCATCAAACTATCCTGAGTACAAAGGCCTCACTGAATAGACATCTAAAGCAAAAAGGAATGGTGGGGAATGGCCTTCCGGAACCAAACAACTCAAAACTAATGCACCAAGGTTCCCCTTGACCGCATAGCATTTCAGGCACTATCCACTGAAAATCTCCCTCTACTATCATCCACCCAAACCAGCTCATCCTCCCTCAAGCTAGAAGGATTCGGAAGAAGGGCCCGAGTCAGATCATCAAGGGCGGCAGACCTAGATGGGGGCCATCGCCAAGAAGAATCAGAAATAATGGAAGCAACTGTAGCCATCCTATCCAAGCCAGAGTCATAAATCACTCTCTCACCCAACGTATCCACAATCGGACCCATAGGATGCCAAAAATCAAACCACAATAAAGTCTTCTCACCATTCCCAATCCTAACTCTCATCCGCCGCCGGGACCAAGAACGAATCTCCAAAATCTTACGCCAACTCCAAGAGCAATCTGTAGGGCAAGGCACCTCCCAAAAACTTCTCCCCCTCAACAAATAAGACTGAACCCAATTTGACCAAGAAGAAACCTGGCCAGAACAAAGGAACCAAATATGCTTAACAATAGCCGCTCTATTCCAAGATTCCAATCTCTTAACTCTTTGATTTTGTAATATATATTTTAATTATGGAATTAAATACTTAATGTTACAAAATTATTTATTATTCCTAGTGTTGGCCGAATTTCAAAGGAAAAGGTGGGGAAGAGTTTTTGGAAAATAAACATCTTAAATTGGATGTTACAACTCTTAAAGAGGAATTTTAAATTATCATTAAGATGATGATTATGTAATATTGGATGTTACAAAATTATTGAAAAATATACCCCTTGGCCGAATTTCACACATGGAGAAATAGGAAGTGTTTTGTTTTATTTTGTAAAATTAAACCCTAAGTATAAAAAGGAAAATATGATTTTTCGTTTGGCTAAGCCTCTCATTCTAACCCTAGCCACCTTTTTCTATTGGTAGTAAATCCGGTTGTCGAACTATCCGAACACGTGCGTACCCCATACCACGTTCTTACTGATTTACAAGACATGGTTGGCTTCTAGCAAAGCACCGTGCCTACCCAATTCTCCAAAAATATTCAACGAGGAATATATAATCTATATCAGGCATAATATACAATGTATTGCGTATTACGATTCAGTATCGGATGTCACATGTTAGGCCTAGGGCTGGAATTATGTCGGCCCCGTACGAAGCATATATCAGATCACTAGCAACTAGACTCTGTAATCGGATAATCTTGACCTAGTCATATTATCCCGATAGCTGCAGTATATAAGAGTACTAGTTCTGTATCCCTGTGTGATCATCTTCTCCATATGACTGAAGTGATACTTCCATCTTGACATCACACCCAATACACTACGATTCTCAGTAAACCCAGAAGAGGCGTACACAGAACCTTTTAACGCCCCGGATGAACAAAACCAAAGCGTACTGATTGTCACAACTATTAGCGATGCAAGTCTCAGATAAGACCACATACACCTACCATGATTCGGATTCCCATAGACACATAGCCATACTACCAATGGGATTCCGAGGGGTCTATCCAGAGCGAAGCTGTTCCCGGTCCAACAGCTAACAGAACCTCATATCACACTTGCATAAGTATCTTATACTTAAATATATGAGAACTATGTCGTTAAGCTTCCATAACGCGCACAAGTGTAATACTAGTCTATTCTGCATTATCGATGTCCAGTATCGATAATACTACGACTATGGATATTTAATGATTAAACCGTTCGTGGATTAATACTGTCTCATATCTTATTAATCCGGAACTAATCATAAGGACTTTTATCATTTATATATATTCAAGTAATCCAATTACAAAATGATAAAATAGCAATTTCCTTTGTCGCATAGTTAATTTGTATAAAATCCACAATGTCTTTTACAAATAGTGATACTATGGGTCATAATTGTCCAACAATCTCCCACTTGGCTCATAGCCAATCACTCAAGTATCTAACACCTGAACTTTGTACATGTCGCTCAAACTTTTACTGAGAGATAGCTTTCGTCAGCAGATTTGCAATGTTGTCATTTGAAGCGATCTTTTCGATCTTCACATCACCACGATGTATGATCTCACGAATTAGATGGAAACGTCGAAGTACAAGCTTGGATCGTTGATGAGACCGCAGTTCCTTAGCCTGTGCTATAGCCCGGTATTGTCACAATATAAAGGAACGGGCTCAGCTACTAATGGAACTACTCCTAATCCAATTAGGAATTTACGGATCCAAACTGCTTTTTTTGCTGCCTCAGTTGCAGTGATATATTCCGCTTCTATTGTTGAATCAGCAACAATCTCTTGCTTGGAAGATTTCCATCTCACTGCTCCGTTGTTCAAACAAAATATATACCCAGATTGCGACTTAGAGTCGTCTTTATCGGTTTGGAAACTTGCATCAGTGAACCCAGTCACCTCAAGTTCTCCATCTTCATAGACTAAGAAAGCATCCTTAGTTCGTCTAAGATACTTAAGGATGTTCTTAACAGCAACCCAGTGACCATCACCTGGATCAGCCTGATAGCGACTGCACATACTCAAAGCATACGAGACATCAGGTCGCGTACATATCATGGCATACATGATCGATCCGACTGCATAAAGCGAACATGATCCGACTCATGTCCTTAGATAGAGAGACGCCATGTGACACTGGAAGCAGTCCTGACACGAATACACAGCCACTCAGGAACATTAGATGTCACGACCAGCAAGATGGTGGAGCCTTTGCAAGTGCCATCAGGGCCAATCACAGGCCAAAGAGCTAAGAAGATCATGGACGTAATGGCGGGGCTAGCACAGAATTCCATGATCGAGTGAGATACACAACTCCAGGGCTTAATGGAACACCTGAGGGCTTCTATGGAGTGGGTCCAAAGCTATTTCACTTGACCCAAATCATACCAGATTGACGCACCAGTAATTTAGAAGTCGAGTGCCTTTTTGACGAATTTAGCCGAATCAAGTCCGACACCAAAAATTCGGCCAAGACAAGACTTAATGGACTTGAGACACATAATTTGGGCCTAGTTACATGAAGGCCACGAAATTAGGAGCTTTTGGTGCAAGGAGACAACTTTAGACATTTTGGGAACAATTGTCACATTTGTTGACTTATTTAGCAACTTTATTGGATTTTTGTGATTTTGTTGTTTTTCCATTATTGAATTTCTTGGCAAAGTTTTTGATTAAGTTTCTATTACTTTTGACTTTCTTGGAAAGTTGTCTAGGTTGTTAAATGACTATTAAGGGCATAGCCTTTAAATAGCCATTAGTTAGCAAGTTAGGGTGTTTTTATTATTTTTGCACCTATTAGGGTTTCCTTCATTGTACTATTGTAACATTTCTTTCTTAATGAAATAAATCAATTTCGAAATTAGCTTCATCTTGAAAGCTTGGCTTTGTCCAAAAATTGCTTAAGGTAGGGATTCCCCTTATTTCATGCAATCGACTTATCTAAGGCGTGGCAACCTTAGTGGCATCTCCGTGCTAGCAGAACACTTCAAGGAATCATCTTAAGGGTTCTCAAAGACAACTTCTTTGTGGCATTGGAAGGGTTTTGTTCCTACAAAATCAAATTCACAGTGCTTTGGGTTCTATCCGTTGCGAGGGGTTTGCTTGGCCTTAAACATCCAAGTGAGTTCCGCGTCATTTGGTATCAGAGCTTAGGGTTCCAAGGTCTGATTTTTCTATCTTTACTTTGTGTTTTTGATTTAGTCTTTATTGTTTGTTGGTCATCAAGATACTTGTTCATCTTGATTCTTAGTTTTTGTGTTTTTCAAGTGTTTTTGCATTTCTGATCTGTCGGTGACCGGCATACCGATCCCATATCGGCCTCAATACCGGTCTACCTGGTGATTACATAGTTACTGGAACCGGTAATCACCCATACCGGTACCATACCGGTATATACCGGTCTCTATAGACCCATATCGGTCTTCATAAAAACATACAGGTCTCTATACCGGTTAACTTGTGAGTAAAACATAGCTATTGGAACCGGCAAGCAACCATACCGGTCCAATACCGGACTCCAAACCGTCAACACTTAGAAATTTTCTAAGAGCTCAAGTAACCTGAAAAGCAAAAAAAAAAGTTACTAAATTGGGTTGAAATTGGTTGGTTCCATATCATCAATTGGGTGTCCGAGAAGGATAATTCAACAAAATTTCTTTTGAGGCACAAAATTTCCGTCTGAATTTACATACGTCCGCAATTGTTTGCATGCTTGTTTGTTTGTTGTTCTTGTTTATGATTTCTATATTTTATAATTATTCTAGTTGTAGGTTTTCTTTGAATTGAGTCTACGTATTTGTTAATTCTTACTCGCATTACTCTGTTTGCCCTGTATTGGTTTCTTGTTGTTTATGCTAGCTTAAAGACTACACATTATTGTGAGCTTTTGGTAAGTCATATTCATACTGTATTGAGTGCAAACATGAGTGGAGTGGATTGATACGTATTTAAGTGTAAACACATAGCGTGTGAGATTGTGAGGTTATATAATTTGGTTCACATATTTATTTCTTCTAATCTGTTTGTTGAAGCTTTGAGATGGCAGGTACTAGTTTGACAGTGGATGAGAAGCTTGAGGCTTTAGAAAGGAAGTTTATGGATATGATGGAAAACATATGCTGCTTTCGATAAGTTATCTAGGGAAGTAGAGAGCAATCAAACAGGCAGTGTCACCACCTCAACATATACCACCACCTCAGAATGTGGCACCACGATGTATACCACCAGATGAAGAAAAAGCTGAAAATGAGTTTGATAATTCTAATGATCTTAATGATGAGGAGGAGAGATTTCAGCGAGGGCCTGATAGGAGGCATAATAGGACGTTTGATATGAGGAATGATAGGAGGCATAACGGTTTATAGTAAAGGTTCATTTGATGACAGAAGTGAGGATTATGACGGGAGAGGTTATGGTAGACATGGTGATGTTGATGGTGATTTGAGCAGCATCAAGATCAAGATACCAAACTTCCGGGACAAGAATGATCCTGAAGCGTATTTGGAGTGGGAGAAGAAGATCGAGTTCATTTTCAATTGTCATCATTACTCTGATGAGAAGAAGATCAATTTGGCAGCCATGGAATTCACTGATTATGTGATGATTTGGTGGGATCAGATTGTCACCAACCGAAGGAGGAATCATGAGAGGCCAATTCAGACATGGGAAGAACTTCGAGGTCTCATGAGGAAACGATTCATACCCAGCCATTACTATCGAGAGTTGTATCAAAACTACAGCATCTGTATCAGGGGCCAAGAGTGTAAAGGATTACTATACTGACATGATCCAGGCCGAAAACAAAGCAAAAGACCCATTACAAGTACCAGAAGGGCCAATTACAAGGCAGAAGACCAAAAGACTCAGAGAAGCAATGGCGGGATTAGTTCAGAGTGTTATGGCCGATTGCAACAAACAAATAGAGACGCATGTAGGCTTCAATAGAGATGGCCCAAAGCCACTTCACTTGGCCCAAATCAGTTCTGAATGTTGAAGACTTTGGTATTTTTGTAATTTAGCCTTTAGGGGCATTATTGTCTTTATGCCTTTAGGGTTTCTCTTTGTAACACTATTTAAACTTTCTTTCTTTTTCTTTTTGAAAATCAACGAAATTTGTAAACACAAAAGCTTAAAGCTTTGGTTATGGCCGAATTCTTGTAAAGGAGGGATTCCCCTTTTCAAGTTAAAATCGACTTATCTAAGTTTAGCAAGCTTAGTGGCGTCTCCATTGCTAGCAAAACACTACAAGGATCATCTTAGAGGTTCTCAAGGGCAAGTTCTTTGTGGGTCTTCTTTGGGGCCTTGGAAGTATTTTGTTCCTACAAAATCAAATTCGCGGTTCTTGGGGTTCTGTCCGTTACTTGAGGTTTGCTTGGATTTCGAATCCAAGTGGGTTTCTTGACATTTGGTATCTAGAGCTCAAGGTTCCAAGGTCTGATTTTCCTATCCTTACTTTTTGTTTGATTCTGTTTTTATTTTCGTTCTTTGTTATTTTCGTTTCAGTTCTTCTTGGATCTTGTTTCTGTTTCGTTTTGTTTATTTATGGATCTGGTTTTGTTGTGTTCTGCATATCAGTTCATCTTTTATCATTTTCCCATTCTTGGTTTTTGTTGTTGTTCTTCATATCAGTCCGTAATCTTTGTTTATTTCTGGATCTGGGTTTTGTTGTGTTCTTCATATAGTTCGTCATATACATTCTGTTCTTTAACATATGTTGAAGAAATAAGCATGTTCTTTGGCGGTTGTGTGATTTGTTCCTAAAACCCTAGTGAAGTGAGAAAAGAAAATAAACCATCAGATTCAGACTCTGAAATCAGACCCTGAAACTTAACTCTGAAATCAGACCCTGAAACTTAGCCTCTGAAATCAGACTCTGCAATCAGACCCTGAAACTTAGCCTCTGAAATCAGATTCTGCAATCAGACCCTGAAAACTTAGCCTCTGAAATCAGACTCTGAAACTTAGCTTCTGAAATCAGACCTTGAAAACTAGCCTCTGAAATCAGACCCTGAATTCAACCTCTGAAATCGGACCGTGAAAATTAGCCTATTTAGACTCTGAAATCAGACCCTGAAACACAGCCTCTGAAATCAGACCCTGAAAATCAACCTCTGAAATCAGAACCTAAATTACCCTCTGAAATCATAACCTGAAATCAGCCTCTGAAATCAGAACCTTAGCATCAGAACTTAACTTAACTTCTGCTCAGACCCTGATTTCAGAACCACAATATCAGCATATGAAATTACCTTTAAAAAAAAACAAAGGGGACTTGAGTGATAGTGATCACTTGAGCAAAAAAAACGAGTAAAAAAGTGAAAATTTTTGGTTAAATTTGGTTTGTTCCATATTATCATTTAGGTGCCTGTGGAGGGTATTCCATCAAAATTTCTATAGAGGTGCCAAATTTTCTCCTGAAATAGCATACGACCGTGAATTTGCATGCTTATTTTTTTTACATTGTGCTAATTATTTATTTCCTTATTCCAATACTCTAGTTTAAGTATTATTGATTGAGTCTTTCATCATTACTATTCATATTCGCATTTTGTTTCCACATGTCCCATATAAATTATTAGATCTTATGTTTCATGCTGGCTTGAGGACTACATTTGGTTTGTATTCTTGGATTGAGTGTGATTCACATTTGAATTGAGGACGAACTCAAAAGTGGTAAAATGCAGTGATTGTGAGCACAGTATCGGGTAAAAGCCAAGAGAGTGCAAACACGAGTGGAGTGATATCATTCGAGTGTAAACACGTGAGATTGTGAGGATTTACATATTTGCTTTACTTTCTTGTTATTTCTAATCTGTTTGTTTAGTGTTGAGATGTCAGGTCTAACCATTGATGAAAAGTTCGAGGCCTTGGATAGAAAATTTACAGATATGATGGAGAACATGAATACTGATTTGGAGAGATTGTCAAAGAATGTAGAGAGTATTCAAACTAGTAGTGGACCCAGAGCACCACCGCCCCAGCATATACCACCACCTCAGAATGTACCACCACCTCATGATGTGCCATCTCGAATAGGCAGTGTTCCTAGAGCACCACCACCTCAGAATGTGGCACCACGACGTATACCACCAGATGAAGAAGAAGCTGAAAATGAGTTTGATAATTCTGATGATCTTAATGATGAGGAGGAGAGATTTCAGCAAGGGCCTGATAGGAGGCATAATATGAGGTATGAGGAATGATAGGAGGGATAGATGGTTTATAGTAAAGGTTCATTGATGACAGACGTGAGGATTATGACAGGAGAGGTTATCGTAGAACATGGTGATGTTTGATGGTGATTTGAGCAGCATCAAGATCAAGATACCAAACTTCCGTGGGCAAGAATGATCCTGAAGCGTATTTGGTGGGAGATCAAGATCGAGTTCATTTTCAATTGTCATCATTACTCTGATGAGAAGAAGATCATCTGGCAGCCATGGAATTCACTGATTATGCGATGATTTGGTGGGATCAGATTGTCATCAACCGAAGGAGGAATCATGAGAGGCCAATTCAGACATGGGAAGAATTTCGAGGTCTCATGAGGAAACGGTTCATACCCATACATTACTACCGAGAGTTGTATCAAAAACTACAACATCTGTATCAGGGGGCACAGAGTGTAGAGGATTACTATACTGAGATGGAAATTGCCATGATTAGGGGCGAATGTAGTGGAGGATGCAGAGCCTACTATGGCACGGTATACCACCACCTCAGAATGTGGCACCACGACGTATACCACCAGATCAAGAAGAAGCTAAAAATAAGTTTGATAATTCTGATGATCTTAATGATGAGGAGGAGAGATTTTAGCGAGGGCCTGATAGGAGGCATAATAGGAGGTTTGATATGAGGAATGATATGAGGGACAGACGATTTGATGGTAAAGGTTCATTTGATGATAGACGTGAGGATTATGACAGGAGAGGTTATGGTAGACATGGTGATGTTGATGGTTATTTGAGTAGCATCAAGATCAAGATACCAAACTTCCGG
The DNA here is from genome assembly GCA_019454045.1 of Zanthoxylum bungeanum. Taxonomy (NCBI): domain Eukaryota; kingdom Viridiplantae; phylum Streptophyta; class Magnoliopsida; order Sapindales; family Rutaceae; genus Zanthoxylum; species Zanthoxylum bungeanum. Next base: position 25,713 of record SKCR01027176.1, on the reverse strand, counting down.
GGCAAGAATGATCCTGAAGCGTATTTGGTGTGGGAGAAGAAGATCGAGTTCATTTTCAATTGTCATCATTACTCTGATGAGAAGAAGATCAATCTGGCAGCCATGGAATTCACTAATTATCCGATGATTTGGTGGGATCAGATTGTCACCAACCGAAGGAGGAATCATGAGAGGCCAATTCAGACATGGGAAGAACTTCGAGGTCTCACGAGGAAACGGTTCATACCCAGCCATTACTACCGAGAGTTGTATGAAAAACTACAACATCTGTATCAGGGGGCACAGAGTGTAGAGGATTACTATACTGAGATGGAAATTGCCATGATCAGGGCAAATGTAGTGGAGGGTGCAGAGCCTACTATGGCACGGTTTCTAGGTGGCTTGAATAGAGAGTTTTCCAACATGGTGGAGTTGCATCATTTTGTTGATTTAGAGGATATGCTTCACATGGCTATCAAGGTTGAGAGGCAATTGAAGAAGAACTCTACATCCAAATTTGGTACTCGGACTACCTCTGTATGGAAGGGGAAATGGATTCATAATGACCGACGAGATGGAGGCTTTAACAAGCCAAGGGCCGAACCTAGTGTCAAGGGTAAAGAAGTTGCAGAACCAAGCAAGGCTAGACCGAAACTTGAGAGTACAACACCAAAGACTAAGGACATCAAGTGTTTCAAGTGTTTGGGCATGGGATACTATGCTTCGCAGTGCCCTAACAAGCGCACCTTGGTGATTGATAAAAAGAGTGGTGAGGTACATTCTATCGACAGTGAGGTTGAGGCTGATGATGATGAGCCTGAGATTGAGGATACTAGTGACAGAGAGGGGAGCTGCATACTCGTTGGATAACTTGTCCTTAGTTGTCAACGTGTTTGTGAGTGCATAAATTTTTTAGGATGAGAGTGATCAGTTGAGGGAGAACATATTTCACACTAGATGCCGTGTGAATGGCAAGGGGTGTAGTAGATCATTGATGGGAGCAGTTGTGCTAATGTCGCAAGTACAACTTTAGTTGAGAGGTTGGGATTAGATTGCTTGAAGCATCCCAAGCCTTACAAGTTGCAGTGGTTAAATGATTGTGGCGAAATAAAGGTGACTAGGCAGGTATTATTGAGCTTTACCATTGGGCCATATACGAATGATGTCCTATATGATGTTATATTGATGCATGCGGGACATATTCTTTTGGGCAGGCCATGGCAGTTTGATAGGAAGGTCATACACGATGGGTTCAAGAATAAGTATTCCTTTCAGCATAAAGGAAAACCCATTACTTTATACCCACTTACACCAAAGCAAGTCCATAAAGATCAAGTCAAGTTGCAACTTGAGAGGGATAGAGAGAACAAGAGTGCAAACACAGCCTTGGAGAAAACACGTGATGGGAGTGTGATCGAACCTAGTAAGGAAATTAAGGCTTAGGCTAAGGCCGTGAGTGTTCCCAAGGGAGTGTGAGTGAACTTAAGGGGGAAACAAAAGGGCGAGTGAAAAAAAGTTTCTACATGGGTGAGGGTGAAGCTAGAGAGAGCTTTTAAGACTAGCAAGCTTTGCTTTTGCTAGTCTACAGGGATAGCCGTGTTTGTATTGCTAACATTGACCTTTTGCTTCCTGTGTCTATTTCATCTCTTTTGCAGGAATTCAGTGATGTGCTGACAGAGGACATTCCTAGTGGGCTTCCACCCATTAGAGGTATTGAGCACCAGATAGATTTCATACATGGCGCAACCATTCCCAACAGAGCAGCCTATCGAAGCAATCCGGAGGAAACGAAGGAACTTCATAAGCAAGTGAGGGAGTTGATGGAGAAAGGGTATGTCAGAGAAAGTATGAGTCCCTGTGCGGTACCAATTCTTCTAGTTCCTAAGAAAGATGGGTCGTGGCGTATGTGCGTTGATTGTCGAGCGATCAACAATATAACGGTAAAGTATCGTCACCCTATTCCGAGACTAGATGACATGTTGGATGAATTGCATGGTTCCAAAGTTTTTAGTAAGATTGATTTAAAGAGTGGATACCATCAAATTCGCATGAGAGAGGGAGATGAGTGGAAAACTGCATTTAAGACCAAGTATGGCTTGTATGAATGGTTAGTTATGTCATTTGGTCTTACAAACGCACCTAGCACATTTATGAGATTGATGAATCATGTTATGCGTGCACATATAGGTAAGTTTGTTGTAGTTTATTTTGATGATATCTTAGTTTACAGTAAAACATTAGATTAACATGTTACACATTTGATGCATGTTCTTGAAGTGTTGAGGCAGGAAAAACTGTATGCTAACTTTGGTAAGTGCACTTTTTGTATGGCTATGATTGTTTTCCTTGGTTTTGTTGTAAGTGCAAATGGCATTGAAGTTGATGTAGAGAAGGTAAAGGTAATTCAGGATTGGCCTACGCCGACAACTATGACAGAAGTCAGAAGCTTCCATGGATTAGCAAGCTTCTACCGCGGGTTTGTTAGAGACTTCAGTAGTATTGCAGCACCACTGACTGAAGTAGTGAAGAAAACTGTTGGCTTCAAATGGGGAGAAGAGCAGGAGCGTGCATTCCAGGATCTTAAAATGAAGTTGTGCAGTGCACCAGTTTTGGCGCTACCCAACTTTGAGAAGACATTTGAGATTGAGTGTGACGCATCTGGGATAGGCATTGGAGTGGTTCTTATGTAAGAAAAATGACCAATAGCTTACTTTAGTGAGAAGCTGAATGGAGCAGTTTTGAGGTACCCCACATATGACAAGGAGTTGTATGCCCTAGTGAGAGCCCTTGAGACTTGGCAGCATTATTTGTGGCCTCGAGAGTTTGTGATCCATATAGATCATGAATCATTGAAGCATCTGAAGGGCCAAGGTAAGCTGGACAAATTGACACGCAAAATGGTTAGAGTTTGTTGAGACATTTCCATATGTAATTCGCTATAAACAAGGTAGGAAAACATTGTTGCCGATGCATTATCGCGAAGGTATGCTTTACTTACTTCATTGAGTGCAAGAATGATTGGGTTTGAATTTATTAAAGAACTTTATGCTAGTGATACTAAATTTAGTACTATCTATGCTCCATGTGAAAAGTCTACCTTTAATAAATTATACCAACATGATGGGTTTCTATTTAGGGAGAATAGAATATGCATTCCTATTTTTAGTATGCGTGAGTTGTTAGTTAGGGAAGCGCATGGGGGAGGTTTAATGGGGCACTTTGGCGTTGCTAAGACCTTAGGGGTTTTGAGTGAACATTTCTATTGGCCTAAAATGCGGAGAGATATTGAGCGTTTGTGTGATAAATGCTTGATTTGTAAAAAGGCTAAATCTAAGGTTATGCCTCATGGGTTGTACACACCATTGCCTGTACCTAGTGAGCCATGGGTAGATGTATCAATGGACTTTATATTGGGTTTACCTAGGACCAGGTAGGGTAGGGATTCCATCTTTATAGTGGTTGATAGGTTCAGTAAGATGGCACACTTTATAGCATGTCATAAGACTGATGATGCCACTAACATTGCCGATTTGTTCTTTAGAGAAGTAGTACGGTTCCATGGGATTCCACGGAGTATAGTTTCAGATCGTGATGTTAAATTCCTTAGTCACTTTTGGAAAGTTTTATCGGGTAAGTTAGGAACTAAACTTTTGTATTCTATTACTTGCCACCCCCAAACTGATGGGCAGACCGAAGTGGTTAATAGGACTTTGACTCAGTTATTGGTACTATTATCACTAAGAACTTAAAAACTTAGGAGGATTGTTTGCCTTTTATTGAATTTGCATATAATTGTAGCATTCATTCCTCTACATTTTATTCACCATTTGAAATTGTTTATGGTTTTCAGCCACAAACTCCATTAGATTTGTTAACATTGCCTATTGACGAGCATGCATGGTTAGATGGAAAAAGGAAAGCCAATTTGGTGAACACGTAACTGTGAAACCGAAAAATGCTCTCTTTTTTTCCTCCCTTCTCGGCGATTCTCGTCTTCGTCGTGAACCTTAATCTCTCTGGTCTTCTTCCAATTTGTTAACTCTCGGTTTTTTTACCTCTCCACGGCTTGTCTTTTCCCCTTTTTTTTTCAGTTTTTTCAGGTGCCTTCTCAGATCTACTTTTAGATCTTCCCTTTGCTTTTCAGACCGGTATTTCCTTTCTTCTCGCCTTAGCCTTGTAATCCCTTCTTCTCAGATCTACCCTCAGATCGACTTGGTTTCGCCTGGTGTCTTTCTTGCCTAGCTTTCTTTTCTTTTTTCTCAGATCTACTCTCAGATCGACCTTTTCCGTCTACCCCTCATTTATTTCCCTTTGTTTCCCCTGCTATTGTTCTTTCCCCTACCCTCTAGTCTTACCACATGCCTCCGTCTGGTGTCCTCTTGTGGGGCCTCGCCTCCCTGGAGTCGGCCGTAAGGTGTTAGGGCTGTCTCGGCGGCCGCTTCTGCCTCGCCTCCTTTGAAGCCTGGTTCTGTTCCCGCCTCGGCGCCGGCGTTAATGTTCAATTCAGTTGGTGGTCCTACTAGTGTGGCTTCTCGTCAGCATGAATTTGTTATTTCCTCTGTGGCCGTCAGTGATGATGATTGTTCTGGAATTGGCGCTATGGGTACCTCCTTGGGCTGTGTGGTCGAAGGTGATGTGAATTGCTTGATTGAGGAGAAGTTGGTTTCGGATCCTGGGGTTATATGTGTCACTATTTGTGAGCCGAGTCTAGTAGGTGCAAGTGGTCTTGCTGGTTGTCTGGGCAGTAGTCAGACTGGTATTGGCATTCAACCTATGTCAGTTAGTGGTTCTGGTCTTGAGGTTGATGAGGGTACTGTTGTTTCTGGTTCTGTCCTTGGCGTTGTTGGAGGAGCTGCTGGTGGCTTGAATTTTTGTGTAACCTCTGGGTCTGATAGTGTTGTATGTGAGTCTGGATTTGGTGTTGCAGGGGGGTCTGCGGGCAGTTTGGACTCTGGTGCAGTGGATGTGAAGAATGGATTGAAGTTTGGTGTGTCTGGCAGGTTGGGGTGCGAGTCTGATTGGTTCTGCTTGTAGTGCCTTGATGGATTCTGTTATTGTGAATGATGATGTTGTGGGGCAGAATGCTGCCATATTGACCGGTATAGAGAGTGACTGGTGAGGGTACTGTTGGTTCGTTCTGTTCTTGGCGCTGTTGGAGGAGCTGCTGGTGGCCTGAATTTATGTGTTACCGCTGGGTGGGTCTGATAATGTTGTATGTGAGTCTGGATTTGGTGCTACAGGGGGGCCTGCTGGCAGGTTGAACTCTGGTGCAGTGGATGTAAAGAATGGATTGAAGTTTGTGAGGCTGGCAGGTTGGGTGAAGCGAGTCTGATGGTTCTGTTGCTTGTAGTACTTAGAAGGATTCTGTTTTTGTGAATGATGGTGTTGTGGGGCAGAATGCTGCCAAATTGACCGGTAGAAGAGTGACTGGTGATGACTTGGGTGTGTGTCAGGATGCTATGCCTGCGGCTCCTGTAGTAGTAGGTGGGGGTTATTCTGGTGGTCCTAAGAGTTATGCCTCTGCTTTGAATGGTTCTTGGGAGTTGACCATCTCGATTCGACTTATTCGTCTACTGCTTTACATTATGTCAAACCTAACATTATAGATGGTAAGGTTGTCGTGTGCCCATCTGCTGAAGTGATTGAAGAGGGAAGTGTGTACTGGAGGAATACCTTAGTAGGTTACTTTGTGGGAAAACGTCTCCCCTTCCAAACTGTCAATTCTATTGCTCACAAGTTATGGGGAAGGATGGGTTTGCTAGAAGTTCTTACCTCCGAGAATGGTTTCTTTTTGTTTAGATTCAATAGCCTTCAAGAGGCTAGTGTGGTTTTGTTTTGATGGAGCCCCTTGGCATTTGGCTAATAGACTTTGGTTCTAAAACTTTGGCATCCAAATTTATCTTTGACTAAGGAGGATTTGTTCAAGGTCCCGGTCTGGATTAGACTTTTTGAACTACCTATTCCTTTATGGACGGCGAAAGGGATTAGTTGTGTAGCCAGTGCTGTTGGGAGACCTCTCAATGCTGACCATATTACCTGTCCAGGAAACGACTCAGTTTTGCTCGTGTTTGTGTTGAGATTGATGCCCGGAATTCCCTTGCTGAGGAGATTGTCTTCCAATACCCTAATGGCACTAGGGTCCCTATTAGGGTTGAGTTTGAATGGGTTCCCGTGAAATGTTCAACTTGTGAAGTTTTTGGTCACTCAGTAAATTCTTGCCCTAAAAAGGCTCCTAGTAAGGAGGTTAAGAAACCTTCTCCGCCCGTTATTCACAAGCCTATTCCGTCTACAGATAAGGACTCTACGGTTGATCCTTCTAAGGATCATGAGGGGATCTGGATCCCGGTCACCAAAAACAAGAAAAGTAGGGGTACTTCTTTGACCCCTGTAAGTTCAGGTGGAGTTTAACCTCTGAATGCTGACAATAATCTTGGTTTGGGAGTGTGTTATGCTAATGAGTTGGACTCTACTGTGGTTATTCCTTCTTTGCCTGTGGTTTCTTCTGAGACAGTTTCTGTGGAGATAGATGGTATTTTGAAAGGAGAGTGTTCCCTTGATTCTTCACATCTTGGTGAGGACATCCCAAATTCTGAGTTATTTGAGGGCTCGCCTTCTGCAGCTTTTGATTCGCCCATTCCTATGGTTAACAATTTGGCTATTAAGGCTATTGACTCGCTGGATTCTAAGAAATTGGCTTATGGTAACAAATCTAGAAGAATTCTGGTGGTAAAAGGAGTCAGAAGAGGAAGTCCCCTAATGGGGGTCGTCGACGCTGAGTTGTGGGTTTGGTTTGTTTGTATATTTTAATGATTTTTGGTTGTTGGAATATTAGGGGTCTAAATGACCCATTAAAACATGCTGAAGTTAGGAGGTTTCTTAGTGATGAGAAGCTCTCTTTGTGTGGTTTAGTTGAAACCAAGGTTAAGGAGGTTAATTTTATGAATGTCTCTCGTGTGGTAAATCCTTCATGGAAGTTCTTTTGCCACCATGATATTAGCCCTTTTGGTCGTATCTGGGTCTGTTGGAACCCTAGTGACGTTGTTGTTAGCATCATTCAGTCCTCAGCTCAAGTTATTCATTGTCGTGTGACTCATATTTCTGGGTGGAATTGTGTAGTTTCAGTGGTTTATGGGGAGTGTGACTACGAGAAGCGGCGGGAGCTTTGGGCTGACCTGATTACTAGTGGTAGTACTTTTGATGATTCCCCGTGGCTTGTTTTGGGTGATTTCAATGCCATCCGGTCTCCGATTGAGCATTATGGTGGTTCTGTGGCTTGGCCAGCTTGGAAAGATGATTTGGGTTGTTGTTTGGGTCAGGCTGGGTTGGATGATCTTCAGTTCTCTGGTTGTAAGTTTACTTGGTTTAATAAGCAGATTCAGTCTCCTATTTGGCGCAAGTTAGACCGTGTGTTCTTGTTAACTCTTCTTGGGAGTGTCGCTTCCCGGGCTCTTCTGCCCGTTTTCTTCCTCCCCGTATTTCTGATCACTCTCCTATGGTTGTTAAGCTTGCAGATCTCCCTAAGAGGGTTATCCCAAGTTCTTTCAGTTTTGGGTGGATCATCCTGATTTTCTCCCTGTTGTGGTAGGGCATGGGATATTGATGTTCATGGTACTCCGATGTTCCGTTTATGTTGTAAGCTGAAGAATGTTAAGTTGGCTTTGAAAAAATTTAATGTTGAGCTGGAGATTAGGAATGATCTGGACAGAGTGCAGTGTGCTTTACAGGACCACCCTAGTGACCCTGCTCTGCTAGCTGAAGAAGCTCGTCTTTCGTTAAGTTATGGTGTTTTGAGTCGTGCTGAAGAAGGTTTCAATAGACAGAAATCTCGTGTCCAGTGGCTTAACCTTGGGGATCAGAATACTAAATTCTTTTTTACGGCTATGAAGTGTTTCACGGTCGTAGTAAGATTACTTCTATTAATAAGGAGGATGGGACCCATGTGGAGGAAGATGTCTTGGTTAGAGATGAGATTGTTTCTTTTTATGAGACCCTTTTTGGTCCTCAGCATGGTCAGCATGTTTTTGATAGGGCGGTCCTTCGTTCTGCTATTACTAGACATGTGACTGCTGAGCAGAGTTTGGCTCTTTCTCAGGAGGTTTCGGATGAGGAGATTAAGGCTGTCTTGTTCGGGTTGAAGGATAATAAAGCTCCAGGTCCAGATGGGTTTAATTCGGGCTTCTTTAAGCAGTGTTGGAATATTGTGGGGAATGATGTCCTATGTGCTATTCACTTTTTTTTTCTTCTGGGCGTCTTTTGAGGCAGTTAATGCTACTTCCATTGCTCTTATTCCTAAGATTCCTAATCCTTCCCAGGTTAAGGATTTCAGGCCTATTTCTTGCTGTAATACTATTTACAAGTGCATTGCTAAGCTGATTGCGAATAGAATCAAGATTATCCTCCCTTTTGTAATCAGTCATAATCAATCTGCTTTTGTCACGGGAAGGCGCATTAGTGACAACATTCTTTTGTGTCAGGAATTGGTTCGGAATTATCACCGGAATGGCAGTTCTCCGAGATGTGCTCTTAAGATTGACTTGATGAAAGCTTATGACACTGTTCGTTGGGATTTCCTGGTTGAGGTTTTGCGGACAGTTGGTATTCCAGAGAGGATGGTGGGTTGGATTCAGGAGTGTATGACTACTACTAGATTCTCTGTCTCTATTAATGGTGAGCTGCATGGTTTTTTCCCTGGGGGTCGGGGATTACGACAAGGTGATCCCATGTCTCCTTATCTATTTGTTTTGGCTATGGAAGTGTTGTCAGGCCTTCTTCGTAATATGGCTACTAATCCGGGTTTCCAGTTCCACTGGCGGTGTTCTATGGACCGTCTTACTCATCTATGCTTTGCGGATGACCTTATGATTTTCTGTAAAGCCGAAGCTTCCTCTGTCTCCTTGATCAAGGAATGCCTTGGGCAGTTCAGTGGTTTATCAGGTCTAACCCCGAACCCAGATAAAAGTCAATTCTTCTTCTTCTGGTATCTCTCCTACCCTTCTAGGCCACTTGTGTCACGTTTTGGGTTTCAAAGTTGGGAATCTTCCAGTGAGGTATCTGGGAGTCCCGTTGATCTCTACTAGATTCAGGGCCTCTGATTGTGCTTCTCTTGTGGATCGTATCATTCTGCGTGCCAAGAGTTGGAGTAGTAAGTTTCTCTCTTATGCAGGTCGGCTTCAGCTTATTAAGTCAGTTTTGTTCTCCATTCAAGTTTATTGGTCTTCTTTATTTATTCTTCCTAAATCTGTTGTGAGGAAGGTGGAGACGACTCTTCGCTCTTTCCTTTGGAAGGGTAGTGCGCTCACCTCTTCTGGGCGAGAGTGGCTTGGAGCAAAGTTTGTTTACCTCTTCAGGAGGGTGGGCTGGGGATAAAGAGTTTGGATTCTTGGAATAGAGCGGCTATTGTTAAACATATTTGGTTTCTTTGTTCTGGCCAGGTTTCCTCATGGTCGAGTTGGGTTCACTCTTATTTGTTGCGGGGGAGAAGTTTTTGGGAGGTCCCTTGTCCTTCAGATTGCTCTTGGAGTTGGCGTAAGATCTTGGAGCTTCGTTCTTGGTCCCGTAGGCGGATGAGAATGAGGATGGTAATGGGGTAATGGTGAGAAGACGTTACTGTGGTTTGATTATTGGCATCATGTTGGCCCGATTGTGGACACATTGGGCGAGGGAGAGTGATTATGATTCTGGCTTGGATAGAATGGCTACAGTTGCATCCATTATCGCTGATTCTTCTTGGCAATGGCCCCCATCTAGATCTGCTGCTCTTATTGATTTGGCTCAGTCTCATCTTCCGTCTCCTTCTAGTTTGAGGGAGGATATGCTGGTTTGGGAGGAGGATACAAACGGAAGATTCTCTGTGGATAGTGCCTGGAACGCTATGAGGTCAAGGAAACCCCAGTTGCATTGGTCTCGTGTTGTTTGGTTCCGGAAGGCAATCCCCCGTCATTCCTTCTTCTTTGGATGTCTATTCAGGGTGGCCTTTGTACTCAGGACAGTCTGATGAGATTTGGCATCTCTGCTTGCTCTCGGTGTATTCTCTGTGGTTGTTCGAGTGAGGATATTGATCATCTTTTCTTCCAGTGCCTCTATTCTTCTAGGGTCTGGTCGTATGTGCTGGCTATGTGTGGTTAGATTGGAGTCACCGAGATTGGTGTCAGACTGTTGGGTGGGTTTCTCTGTTCTCCGGGGCCTCTTTATGTCATCTTCTGGTTCGTCTATCTTTTGCAGCGTCAGTCTACCATATTTGGAGGGAGAGGAATGCTCGCACTCATGATATGCCTCTTCGGCCTGTTTCTGTTCTTCTTTATGATATTGCTTTTGATGTTCGGAATCGTGTTAGCTCCTTAAGAAAGGTAAATCCATCTTATGACAATAAATGGCTTCACCTTTCGTGGCACCTTCCGATGACATCTTTTGTTGATTCTGTTGTAGCCTTTTGGCTTTGTAGCCTTTTGGCTTTCTTCTAGGAGGGCCTGTCCTCTCTAGTGCCTGGGGTATGCCCCTTTGCTCTTTGTATAGTTTCCTTTGGTTATAATACTTACCTTATCCAAAAAAAAAATTTGGTGAACACGTACATGAGAAAGCAAGATAGCACATATAGCGGAAGAATGAGCAGTATGCTTCTCATGCAAATCCAGCTACAACCGAGGGGATGGTCCATTTCAAGTCTTGGAACGGATTAATGATAATGCGTATATGCTGGATTTACAAGGTGAGTATAATGTGTCTGCTACTTTAATGTTTCTGACTTAACTCTTTTTTATGCATGTATAGATTTGAGGTCGAATCCTTTTCAAGAGGGAGGGAAGGACACGAATACAGCCACTCAAGGAACATTAGATGTCACGACCAGCAAGATGGTGGGCCTTTGCAAGTGCCATCAGGGCCAATCACACGCCAAAGAGCTAAGAAGATCAGGGATGCAATGGTGGGGCTAGCACAGAATGTCATGATCGAGTGTGACGCACAACTCCAGGGCATAATGGCAACACATGAGGGCTTCTATGGAGTGGGTCCAAAGCTATTTCACTTTACCCAAATCATACTAGATTGATGCACTAGCAATTTAGAAGTCGAGTGCCTTTTTGACGAATCTAGCCGAATCAAGTCCGACACCAACAAAATCGGCCAAGACAAGACTTAATGGACTTGAGACACAAAATTTGGCCTAGTTACATGAAGGGCGCGAAATTAGGAGCTTTTGGTGCAAGGAGACAACTTTAGACATTTTGGGAACAATTGTCACATTTGTTAACTTATTAGGCACCTTATTGGATTTTTGTGATTTTATTGTTTTTCTTTTATTGAATTTCTTGGCAAAGTTTTTGATTAAGTTTCTATTACTTTTGAATTTCTTGGAAAGTTGTCTAGGTTGTTAAATGACTATTAAGGGCATAGCCTTTAAATAGCCATTAGTTATCAAGTTAGGCTGTTTTAGTATTTTTGCACCTATTAGGTTTTCCTTCATTGTACTATATATTATAACATTTCTTTCTTAATGAAATAAATCATCAATTTCGAAATTAGCTTCATCTTGAAAGCTTGGCTTTGTCTAAAAATTTCTTAAGGGAGGGATTCCCCTTATTTCATGCAATCGACTTATCTAAGGCATGGCAACCTTAGTGGCATCTCCGTGCTAGCAGAACACTTCAAGAAATCATCTTAAGGGTTCTCAAAGACAACTTCTTTGTGGATCTTCTTTGTGGCCTTGGAAGGGTTTTGTTCCTACAAAATCAAATTTGCGGTGCTTGGGGTTCTATCTGTTGTGAGGGGGTTGCTTGGCCTTAAACATCCAAGTGAGTTCCGCATCAAGTCCCCTCTTAGACTGATCCATGTTGAATCTCTTCAACACTTTGTCAATGTACGAGCTCTATGAGAGTCCAAACAGCTTTCTAGATCTATTCCAGTAGATCCTTATTCCTAGAATAAAGGCTGCTTCTCCCAAATCTTTCAGGGAGAATTTTAATGAAAGCCAAGCTTTCACCGATTGTAGCATGGGAATGTCATTGCCAATAAGCAATACATCATCAACGTAAAGGATAATGAATGTTAGTGTGCTCCCACTAACCTTCTTATATACACAAGAATCATCTTCGTTTTGAATGAAATCATATTCTTTTATGATCTCATCAAAACGTTGGTTCCAAGAACGCGATGCTTGCTTCAATCCATAAATGGATTGATTTAACTTGCAAACCTTGTATGCATGTTTTGGTACGACAAAACCTTCAGGATGTTGCATATAAACATCCTCCAAAAGGTTTCCATTAAGGAAAGCGGTTTTGACGTCCATCTGCCATATTTCATAATTGAAATATGCAGCAATAGCAAGCATTATCCGAATGGATTTAATCATGGCAATAGGTGAAAAAGTTTCATCGTAATCGACACCATGTCGTTGGCAATACCCTTTCGCTACAAGCCTAGCTTTATACGTTTGTATGTTGCCATCCATATCCGTCTTCTTCTTGAAGACCCATTTACAACCAATCAGCTTAACGCCTTCTGGTGCATCAACCAGTGCCCAAACTTGGTTGGTATACGTGGAATCCATTTCGGACTTCATGGCTTCTTGCCATAAAGCGGAGTCGATACCTTGTATCTCTTCCTCATACTTAGCCGGCTCATTATCCTCAATAAGATTAATATTTACATGAGGTGAGATCAGAAACCCATACCTCTCAGGTTGTTTTCTGACTCTCTCCGACCTACGCGGTTCTTATGTATTAGAAGATTGTGGTACAGTCTCATCCTTGATGAACAGTTCGTGTTCCGTGAGGGAGTCTATGCCAGGAACAGTATCACTCTGATTTTCATGGAGTTCTACTTTCCTCCCACTTACCACTGCATTTAGGAATTCCTTTTCGAGGAAAACCGCATGTAGAGCAACAAATACCTTGTTCTCTTGTGGGTTGTAGAAGTATATCCTTTGGTTTCCCTAGGATAACCTACAAATAGGCATTTATCTGATTTGGGTTCTAGTTTGGTACCATCCAAATGTTTTACATACACCCAGCATCCCCAAATCTTCAGGAATGTGAAACCCGGTTTCTTTTCCTGTATATATTTCATATGGAGTATGTCCAACAGATTTTGACGGAACCTTATTCAAAATAAGTATTGCACTGTTCAATGCGTATCCCCAGAAGGAAATTGGTAGCTCAGTGCGACTCATCATAGACCTTACCATGTCCAACAAAGTTCGGTTTCTCCGTTTGGACACACAGTTTAATTGAGGTGTTCTGGGAGGAGTCCACTGTGAAAGAATACCATATTCTTTCAAGTAATCAAGAAACTCATTGCTTAAGTATTCTCCACCATGGTCCGACCGTAATGTTTTAATTTTTTACCGGTCTGTTCATGTCGAAACTCTTTGAATTTCTCAAAAATTTTCGACTTGTGTCTCATAAGATACACATAACCATAACGCGATGCATCATCCGTAAAGGTTACGAAGTATTCATATCCACCTCTAGCCTTGCTAGACATGGGCCCACATACGTCACTATGAACGAGGGCTAACAGTTCAGTGGCACGTACACCTTTACCGCTAAAAGGCGTTTTAGGCATCTTGCCTAATAAACAAGATTCGCAGACATCATATGAATTAGGATCAAATCCGTCCAAGTATCCACTCTTCGAAAGTGTGGATATGCGAGTCTTGCTAATGTGTCCCAGATGACAATGCCACAGATAAGTTTCATCTGTTTTACTCAATTTGAGCCTTATGTTTGTCATGTTATATGTTTGATATTCATTTATATTCAAAATATAAAGACCATTAATCTTTATAAACAAAACACACAGTGTTTCGGAATATAAAAGTATACCCAATTGGGTCAAACAAGATACAGAGATAATGTTTCTAGTCAAACTAGGTACATAATAACAGTCTGATAATAAGAGTACATGTCTCGAGGGCTGTTCCAAATATAGGTCCCAACGGCCAAAACGACGACTCTTGTCCCATTTTTGACTCGGAGGTCGATCTCTCCTGAAGTCAGTCTCCTGCTAATCTGCAGATCCTGCACATCAGTACATATATGAGTACCACATCCAGAATCAAAAATCCAATTTTTAAAAATAGAAGTAGACATGTTTATTTCAATAACAGATATACCTAAAGCCGGAGCCTTGTCCGCCTTCACTTCCTTCATGTGCGCCTTTTACTCACGGCAGTCACACTTCCAGTGACCCCGTTTGCCACAATGTAGGCAGACATCTTAGTATTTATCATTTGCCTTCCCATAAGACTTTGATGATTTGGCCTTGCCCTTTCTTTTCTTCTTCTTCACACCTCCAGAAGCCTTCGGCCAAGCCTTGGCCTACTGAGATGTCGAAGTGAAATGCGCCTCGCGCTTCTTGCCCTTCAGAAGCTCTAGCTCTGCCTCTTTCAGCATCACCATCAACTCTCTAAGAGTCTTCTATTGGTTCATCATATTGTAGTTCATGATGAACCCGCCCCAGCAGTCGGGCAGAGACTGTAAGATCAAATCTATGGAAGTCTCAGCCTCGAAGGTTATGCCCAACTAACCTAGTTGTTCGATGTCAACAATCATCTGCGACACATAGTGCTCGACAGATGTACCCTCTGACATGCGAGAGCGAAAGCGCTTATTCTGCAATTTATACTTCTGAGATCTAAGGTTAGATCTATGAAGGTCCTTCAATTTTAACATCATGTTAAAGGGATCCAATCCCTTGTTTTGACGATGAAATTGAGGGGTCATTGCGGCAAACATGACGGACTAAACAGTTGAGTTGTCATCACTGTGAGTCTTCCAAAGCTCATGATCCACAACCCACTCATGTCCAGGCTCAGGCCCGAGAGGTCTATCTATGACATAGAGCAACTTCTCGGCTCCCAGGACAATCCTGATATTCATCTCCCAGTCTGAAAAATTGGCGTCGTTAAAGACATTATCGCCCGTGATAATGTCTCTAACGCTAATCTTTCCAGTCATCTTGATTGCAATAGTCTAACTATTCAATCTACGATATCAGGTACAATCAAATGTAATGATTACTATAGTCCAACTGTATAATCAACTACAAATGAAGTTATGGTACAGTCCAACTGTTCAAAGAAAATAATAAAATATTAGTCCAACTAATATAAATATATAACGACGAAAAATAAAGCGCGTATTTAGCAAGTATTAAACGAAATTGCAAATTTAATACTGGCCTCCCACTATTTTTCGGCGAGCCTCTAACCCTCTGTTGAGTACTCGGGAAACCCAGTTTCCTAGTGGGTTAAGATCCCGTTAAATAATACACTACCTTGACTTTGGCCAACAAGATGTATGAAACTTAACTAGGTATCTAAGATCAATTGGATCCCATCCAATTCCTAGATCCGATAGGTGGACTTCCAAGTCCAAGATATATATCCAATATATATTTCCTAACATTTTCCTCTGAATCAACTAAGCATTGGCTTTGGCTCAACAAGCTTAATAATTCCAGTTAAACGTGACCCATTGACAGTGGGAAAGCTTTGTAATCCACGTCGATGAACATGAAGTGACATTGACTTTGGCCAACAAGTCACAACTACCCAAGACATGCGATATATAACAAAGCATTCGTGGTTCAAACACATCCGCGATTGACAATGATCTTGACTTTGGCCAACAAATCAAAGCCAATCTTGGATCTTGATAAAGAACCACTCAATGGAAGGAAATACGCTTAAAGTGAGGGTTTTTTTTTTTTTTTTTTTTTTTTGCGTAAATTGGCATCCAATTTATTATCTTTGATTAGGTCTCATCATACACCCTTAAGCATGCATTCTAAAAGCATAATAAGGCGCAAATAAATTAATAATGATAGGCAGATGGATATATAACAAACTTTATTCATAGAACAAATCTCTCATTTTCCTCTCTCCCACTAGCATTATTCATACTTCTACCCAATTACATAATACATTAAAGAAACCTCATTTACATTGAGGGGAATTGGTGAGAAGAGAAATACAAATAGTAAAGAGATAATAGGCTGGACACGCGGGTCCAATTTAATAAATTCTAAATTTATTATAACAATTTCCAAAATTGCCCCCACCCTTCTAATATCCATCCGATATACATTATTCATACAAATACATCCAAGTATTCACACAAAGCATGTTATTCAGTCAATCTAATCCAATTAATTAATCTTTGAATTAATGACCATCCAATGTTCAAACAACGATTTGATTTGCGCGAGTCCAACTCGTTTAAGAATAAATACTCAAAGTACGTATTCTTGAATTATATCGAACTACAATTTTAAATCCAATTTAATTTGTATTTAATACTAATTCGAATTTAATTCCAAATTAAATAATTACACTTATTTATGTGCCTTAAAGACTTGGATTCCAAATCCAATCCAATTGGGTCTCAAAGGCCCAATTAGCATCAAATGTTAATTTAATTAAAGTCCAATAGGCTTTCAATTAATTCTTTAGGCATGAGCTTTGGCCAATATGGATCCAATCCAATAGCCAAGGCCCAATAAGGAATCACCCTTTTGCCAAAAATCAATTTAGGCCCATTAGGCCTAATTAAATTATTAAAGGCCCAAGAGTTATATTTGGACTTTATGGAAATGGTTTTAGGCCCAATTTGGATCCAATCCAATTGTCCAAAATCATGCTTGGCCCAACCAAGCCCTTTAAGCTCAAATACAACAAATTAGCCTAATCTAATTTTAAAGACTAATTATATTAACATAATATTCTAAATGTCACATTAATTTTTATTAAAGTGTAATTAACACAAATAATTAATTAAACTAATATTTCCAAAACATCAATTAAACTAATTAATCATGCTAAAATCATCCAATTCATGTTCAACACAAATTGAAGCAAAATCAATCCATTAAACATGCTCAATCTCACGGCAATGGGCATAAATAATATCCAATTTTGATTTCAATCCAATTAAACCAACAATTAATATTCATTTCATGCTTTAAACTCATCAAATGGTCTAATTAACAAAAAATCACCATGAGAATACAAGGGTCTATATTCGGCCATGCTAAGATATTTGGGGAAAAATTAATCTAATCAATTTTCTCAAATTCTATGATGCATAAATCCAATTAATCATCATCAAAGCACAACCAAACAACCAATTTGGAAAAATACATACTCAAAGCACAAAATCCCCAAATAAAGTCTATAAACCCTAAATACAAATCATGCTTAGATATGGCTCATGATACCATTGTTAGTGCCCTAGACATGCCCACGGTCTCTAAGTCATGATATTGTGTGTGAATGATCAAGTGAGTTTGCGGAAAAAAAAACTTACATTGAACGGATGTGATTCAAAAATCTCTTTGTATGTTGATGAAGCTCCAAGCTTTTTTGAATGAATCCAACCCAATGGTGAGTTTCCCTATCACCTTAAGTAACTCCAAATGTGGTAGCAAGCTTGAAATTTTACAACAAAATTTCCAAGGGAGAGAGGAGAGCTCACGGCAATATGAGGAAGAAAGAGAGAGTTTGTGGTTTTTTGATATTTTGTTTCAAAAACAATTACCAAAGTTGACTTGCAAAAGTGGTATATGTTTTTCCAAAAAGCTAAACAAAAGGCTAAGTGTGTTGGAGGGAAAAAGGCATTAAATTCTCCCAACCACTTCTATCACTCATGTT
This sequence comes from Zanthoxylum bungeanum, assembly GCA_019454045.1. Taxonomy (NCBI): domain Eukaryota; kingdom Viridiplantae; phylum Streptophyta; class Magnoliopsida; order Sapindales; family Rutaceae; genus Zanthoxylum; species Zanthoxylum bungeanum. The sequence goes on along the minus strand of SKCR01027176.1, from coordinate 8,084 downwards.
GACAATTGATGTAAGTTAGTGGGCCCCACCACTTAAATTCAAAATTCAAGTTGGCTTGCTCAACACACTTCGGGCTCGGGTTCGTTTAATCCGATTGAATGAATTTCCCGTTGCGACGTAATTAAATCTAATTTAATTAAATAATAATGCATAGCAAAATTATTACGAAAGTCACTTACAAATTAATTCCAAATTAATTTGTTCGCCCGATTAAAATCCAATTTTAATTCAGCTTTGAAATCTGATTTCAATTAATATATCCAATATATTATTTAATCGATTAATTCCAAATTAATCGAGTTCTCTCTTCTATTCAAATTTTATCCAGGTAAATTCTTGCCGCAATTAATCTCAGATTAATTTTCTCTCTCTCATAATTAATCATAGATTAATTCTATTCGAGTCAAGTGTCATAAATAAATCTTTGGGAAGTGACCCAAGAGATCCCTGGATATATTGGCAGTAAATCTGGTTGTCGGACTATACGAACACATGCGTACCCCGTACCCCATTCTTACCGATTTACAAGACATGGTTGGCTTTCAGCAAAGCACCGTGCCTACCCAATTCTCCGGAAATATTCAACGAAGAATATATAATCTATATCAGGCATAATATATAATATATTGTGTATTACGATCCAGTATCGGATGTCACATGCTAGGCCTAGGGCTGGAATTGTGTCTGCCCCGTACGAAGCATATATCAGATCACTAGCAACTAGTCTCTGTAATCAGATAATCATGACCTGGTCATATTATCCCGATAGCTACAGCATATAAGAGTACTAGTTCTGTATCTCTGCGTGATCATCTTCTCCATATGACTGAAGTGATACTTCAATCTTGACATCACACCCAATACACTACGATTCTCAGTAAACCCAGAAGAGGCATACACAGAACCTATTAAGGCACCGGATGATCAAAACCAAAGCGTACTGATTGTCGTAAGTATTAGCGATGCAAGTCTCAAGTTAAGACCACATACACCTACCCTGATTCGGATTCCCACAGACACATAGTCATACTACCAATGGGATTCCGAGGGGTCTATCTAGAGCGAAGTTGTTCCTAGTCCAACGGTTAACAGAACCTCCAATCACACTTGCATAAGTATCCTATACTTAAATATATGAGAACTATGCCGTTAAACTTCCATAACGCGCACAAGTGTAATACTAGTCTATTCCGCATTATCGATGTCCGGTCTTGATAATACTATGCCTAGGGATATTTAATGATTAAACCGTTCGTGGATTAATACTGTCTCATATCTTACTAATCCGGAACTAATCATAATGACTTTTATCATTTATATATATTCAAGTAATCCAATTACAAAATGATAAAATAGCAATTTCCTTTGTCACATAGTTAATTTGTACAAAAACCACAATGTCTTTTACAAATAGTGATGCTATGGGTCATAATTGTCCAACAATAACATGTTTTAGATACATTATCATTATAGACATGAAATATGATTTTTATGTGATTTGAAATGTTCAAATTAGATTATGATATGCATGGAAATCAATTAATTGGATTAATTGGATTTATGGTTTAAAATTTGAATTCTAACGTATTGGGCTTAATTAGTGCATAATAAATTCCATTGGTTATAGGATGGAAATCCATATATAAATTTCATAGCCGAATCCGAATGGATGGTAATATGGTCTGCACTCGGGATACAATTCCACGTACAATTGGATTTTATAACGTACTAAGATTAATTAAATAGTTTAATACAAATCTTGACCTTTTTTAGGATTCTAAAATTTTTAAACCTATTAGTGTTCTAATATTTTAAGAGTTAAAATATAATAGGTCACTAATACCACTTTAATTAAATTGGTTTAATTGAGTAATAGTATTAGTAGAGACTAATGAAAATTAGTGATATAAATTTTAAGAGTTAAAATTGGTAAGGTCACTAATGTTGAACTAGTCTTAATAACAGTTATGATTTAGCCGTCATAAATTTATTCACACTAGTTAAATTAAAATATTAGATATTTTATAAATAGAAACCTTAATTTAAAATAGTGAGTGGGAGAGGGATATACGACAATATATCCCGCGAACTCCATTGTTAGTCCGAAAATATGAGATTCAAAAGGCGCCTCGAGACGGATTTCCTTTCGTCCCCCTACGGATGGTGTCCATTTTGGGTCAATATCAGGTTTGGATTCCGAGAGGATAGGGATTCTTGATGTATCTTGTGAACTGACCTACCCTACGGCGGCACTTCACTCGTTAAGTCCAAGAATCCAGAAACGACGGGTCACACTCACAAAAATAAAATTCATTGATCAAATGAAACAATAGTGGTTTAATATAGGAATAAAAGTTATTCCCGCATATATTAATTGACTGAGATTGTCTTGATCTATCATGTAAGTATTTGACCTACCCTACGGCGGCACTTAATTTGAAAGATAGATTTCCGTGGCATAGTAATTCTGTTAGGTTTCCAATTCGTTATTCATGGTCCATGCATCATGTTTAATTTTATGCCAAAATTATTTGATAATTTTGATATGCGATGAATGAATTTTAAACGCATGTTTATTTTATTTTTCAGCCATGGTTTCTCCAATTATTTCCATACTCTCAAACGATAAATTAACGAGAGAAAATTATGTTAAGTGGAAAAGTAACATAAACGCTATCCTGGTCTGCGAAGACTTGAAGTTTGTCCTGACGGAGGAGAGTCCTCCCGAGCCGGCCAGAAATGCTGGCCAAGCTGTGTGCGATACCTTTTTTTTTGGATAAGGTAAGTATTATAACCAAAGAAAGCTATACAAAGAGCAAAGGGGCATACCCCAGGCACTAGAGAGGACAGGCCCTCCTAGAAAAAAGCCAAAAGGCTACAAAGCCAAAAGGCTACAAAGAATCAACAAAAGATGTCATCGGGTAAGTGCCACGAAAGGTGAAGCCATTTATTGTCATAAGATGGATTCACCTTTCGTAAGGAGCTAACACGATTCCGAACATCAAAAACAATATCATAAAGAAGAGCAGAAACAGGTCGAAGAGGCATATCATGAGTGCGAGCATTCCTCTCCCTCCAAATATGGTAGACTGACGCTGCAAAAGACAGACGAACCAGAAGATGACATAAAGAGGCTCCGGAGAACTGACATACCCACTCAACAGTCTGACACCAATCTCGGCGACTCCAATCTAACCCACACATGGCCAGCACAGACGACCAGACCCTTGAAGAATAGAGGCTAGAAAAGATGATCAATGTCCTCACTCGAACAACCACAAAGAATACACCGCGAGCAAGCAAAGATGTCAAATCTCATCAGACTGTCCTGAGTACAAAGGCCACCCTGAATAGACATCCAAAGAAGAAAGGAATGACGGGGAATTGCCTTCCGGAACCAAACAACTCGAGACCAATGCATCTGGGGTCTCCTTGACCTCATACATTCCAGGCACTATCCAGAGAGAATCTTCTGTTTGTATCCTCCTCCCAAACCAGCACATCCTCCCTCAAACTAGAAGGAGACGGAAGATGAGACTGAGCCAAATCAATAAGAGCAGTAGATCTAGATGGGGGCCATTGCCAAGCAGAATCGGAGATAATGGATGCAACTGTAGCCATTCTATCCAAGCCAGAATCATAAATCACTCTCTCGCCCAACGTGTCCACAATCGGGCCAACATGATGCCAAAAATCAAACCACAATAACGTCTTCTCACCATTCCCAATCCTCACTCTCATCCGCCGACGGGACCAAGAACGAAGCTCCAAGATCTTACGCCAACTCCAAGAGCAATCTGAAGGACAAGGGACCTCCCAAAAACTTCTCCCCCGCAACAAATAAGAGTGAACCCAACTCGACCATGAGGAAACCTGGCCAGAACAAAGAAACCAAATATGTTTAACAATAGCCGCTCTATTCTAAGAATCCAAACTCTTTATCCCCAGCCCCCCCTCCTGAAGAGGTAAACAAATTTTGCTCCAAGCCACTCTCGCCCCAGAAGAGGTGAGCACACTACCCTTCCAAAGGAAAGAACGAAGAATCGTCTCCACCTTCCTCACAACAGACTTAGGAAGAATAAATAGAGAAGACCAATAAACTTGAATGGAGAACAAAACTGACTTAATAAGCTGAAGCCGACCTGCATAAGAGAGAAACTTACTACTCCAACTCTTGGCACGCAGAATAATACGATCCACAAGAGAAGCACAATCAGAGGCCCTGAATTTAGTAGAGATCAACGGGGCTGCTACTTGCTAGCAGGGATGTCTGAGGTTCTTGCTGCAAAGCATGAACCTATGGCTTTAGCATCTCAGATGATGGAGTCATTGCAGGGCATGTTTGGGCAGCCTTCGGAGCGTCAACGTCATGAGGCCATGGTCTCAGCGATGACTGCTAGGATGAAGGATGAGACATCAGTCCGAGAGCACATCTTGAGGATGATGACCTATCTCAACACTGTTGAAACCCATGGAGCTCGTATTGATGAGCGTAGCCAGGTGACCATGATTATGGAAACTCTTCCTAAGAGTTTCCTGCAGTTTAAAAGCAACTATGTTATGAACAAGTTGACTTTTACTTTGACCCAACTGCTTAATGAGCTCACCCATTACGAGTCCATGCTTGTGGGATCCTCGTAAGTCTGGTGCTGAGGCAAATATTGCCGAGTCTTCTAAATCTGCAAAGATGTAGAAGAATAGCACTAGGAAGGCTAAGGCAAAGCCCATGAAGAAGAAGAAGAACAAGAAAGGCTCCAAGGATTCCAAGCCCAAGGGAAAATGTTTCCACTACAACAAGAATGGGCATTGGAAAAAGAATTGTCCTAAATACCTTGCTGAGCTGAAGGAGAGAAAGGAAACAGGTAAATATGATTTACTCGTTATCGAATCTCTATTAGTGGAGGATGATAAATCTGCATGGATTGTTGACTCTGAAGCCACTAACCATGTTTGTTCTTCTTTACAACTACTTGATTAATGGAGGGACCTTGCTGAAGGTGACTACACCATGAGGGTCGGGACAGGGGATGCCGTTTCAGCAAGAGTAGTGGGAGTTTCCAATTTAAATTTCACAAATAATAGTTATTTAAATTTGAACGATGTCAATTGTTGTTAACTTACACCAAGGAAGCCCCTAACCGAAAAATGCTCTCTTTTTTTCCTCCCTTCTCGGCGATTCTCGTCTTCGTCTGTGAACCTTATCTCTCTGGTCTCTTCCAATTTGTTAACTCTCGGTTTTTTTACCTCTCCACGGCTGTCTTTTCCCCTTTTTTTTTTCAGTTTTTTCAGGTGCCTTCTCAGACTCTACTTTTAGATCTTCCCTTTGCTTTTCAGACCGGTATTTCCTTTTCTTCTCGCCTTAGCCCTGTTGTATCCCTTCTTCTCAGATCTACCTCAGATCGACTTGGTTTCGCCTGTGTCTTTCTTGCCTAGCTTTTCTTTCTCTTTTTCTCAGATCTACTCTCAGATCGACCTTTTCCGTCTACCCCCTCGTTTATTTCCCTTTGTTCCCCTGCTATTGCTCTTTCCCTACCCTCTAGTCTTACCACATGCCTCCGTCTGGTGTTCCTCTTATGGGGCCTCGCCTCCCTGGAGTCGGCCGTTAAGGCTGTTAGGGCTGTCTCGGCGGCCGCTTCTGCCTCGCCTCCTTTGAAGCCTGGTTCTGTTCCCGCCTCGGCGCCGGCGTTAATGTTCAATTCATTTGGTGGTCCTACTAGTGTGGTCTCGTCAGCATGAATTGGTATTTCCTCTGTGGCCGTCAGTGATGATGATGTTCTGGAATTGGCGCTATGGGTACCTCCTTGGCTGTGTGGTCGAAGGTGATGTGAATTGCTTGATTGAGGAGAAGTTGGTTTCGGATCCTGGGGTTATATGTGTCACTATTTGTGAGCCGAGTCTAGTAGGTGCAAGTGGGTCTTGCTGGTTGTCTGGGCAGTAGTCAGACTGGTATTGGCATTCAAACCTATGTCAGTTAGTGGTTCTGGTCTTGAGGTTGATGAGGTACTGTTGTTTCTGGTTCTGTCCTTGGCGTTGTTGGAGGAGCTGCTGGTGGCTTGAATTTTTGTGTAACTCTGGGTCTGATAGTGTTGTATGTGTCTGGATTGGTGTTGCAGGGGGGGTCTGCGGGCAGTGGCAGTTTGACTTGGTGCAGTGGATGTGAAGAATGGATTGAAGTTTTGGTGTGTCTGGCAGGTTGGGTGAAGCGAGTCTGATTGGTTCTGCTTGTAGTGCTTGATGGATTCTGTTATTGTGAATGATGATGTTGTGGGGCAGAATGCTGCCATATTGACCGGTAGAAGAGTGACTGGTGAGGGTACTGTTGGTTCTGGTTCTGTTCTTGGCGCTGTTGGAGGAGCTGCTGGTTGGCCTGAATTTATGTGTACCACTGGGTCTGATAATGTTGTATGTGAGTCTGGATTTGGTGCACAGGGGGGCCTGCTGGCAGGTTGAACTCTGGTGCAGTGGATGTAAAGAATGGATTGAAGTTTGGTGAGGCTGGCAGGTTGGGTGAAGCGAGTCTGATTGGTTCTTGCTTGTAGTACTTTGAAGGATTCTGTTTTTGTGAATGATGATGTTGTGGGGCAGAATGCTGCCAAATTGACCGGTAGAAGAGTGACTGGTGATGAGGGACTTGGGTGTGTGTCAGGATGCTATGCCTGCGGCTCTTTAGTAGTAGGTGGGGGTTTTCTGGTAGTCCTAAGAGTTATGCCTCTGCTTTGAATGGTTCTTTGGGAGTTGACCATCTCGATTCGACTTATTCGTCTACTGCTTTACATTATGTCAAACCTAACATTATAGATGGTAAGGTTGTCGTGTGCCCATCTGCTGAAGTGATTGAAGAGGGAGTGTGTGTACTGGAGGAATACCTTAGTAGGTTACTTTGTGGGAAAACGTCTCTCCCTTCCAAACTGTCAATTCTATTGCTCACAAGTTATGGGGAAGGATTGGGTTTGCTAGAAGTTCTTACCTCCGAGAATGGTTTCTTTTGTTTAGATTCAATAGCCTTCAAGAGGCTAGTGTGGTTTTGGATGGAGCCCCTTGGCATTTGGCTAATAGACCTTTGGTTCTAAAACTTTGGCATCCAAATTTATCTTTGACTCAGGAGGATTTGTTCAAGGTCCCGGTCTGGATAGACTTTTGACCTACCTATTCCTTTATGGACGGCGAAAGGGATTAGTTGTGTAGCCAGTGCTGTTGGGAGACCTCTCAATGCTGACCATATTACCCTGTCCAGGAAACGACTCAGTTTTTGCTCGTGTTTGTGGAGATTGATGCCCGGAATTCCCTTGCTGAGGAGTGTCTTCCAAGACCCTAATGGCACTAGGGTCCCTATTAGGGTTGAGTTGAATAGGTTCCGTGAAATGTTCAACTTGTGAAGTTTTGGTCACTCAGTAAATTCTTGCCCTAAAAAGGCTCCTAGTAAGGAGGTTAAGAAACCTTCTCCGCCCGTTATTCACAAGCCTATTCCGTCTACAGATAAGGACTCTACGGTTGATCCTTCTAAGGATCATGAGGGGATCTGGATCCCGGTCACCAAAAACAAGAAAAGTAGGGGTACTTCTTTTGACCCCTGTAAGTTCAGGTGGAGTTTTACCTCTAAATGCTGACAATAAATCTTGGTTTGGGAGTGTGTTCTGCTAATGAGTTGGACTCTACTGTGGTTATTCCTTCTTTGCCTGTGGTTTCGTCTGAGACAGTTTCTGTGGAGTAGATGGTATTTTGAAAGGAGAGTGTTCCCTTGATTCTTCACATCTTGGTGAGGACATCCCAAATTCTGAGTTATTTGAGGGCTCGCCTTCTGCAGCTTTTTTTGATTCCCATTCCTATGGTTAACAATTTGGCTATTAAGGCTATTGACTCGCTGGATTCTAAGAAATTGGCTTATGGTAACAAATCTAGACAGAATTCTGGGTGGTAAAAGGATCAGTCAGAGAGGAAGTCCCCTAATGGGGGGTCGTCGACGCTGAGTTGTGGGTTTGGTTTGTTTGTATATATTTTAATGATTTTTGGTTGTTGGAATATTAGGGGTCTAAATGACCCATTAAAACATGCTGAAGTTAGGAGGTTTCTTAGTGATGAGAAGC
>SKCR01027175.1:0-43661 GCA_019454045.1 Zanthoxylum bungeanum | reverse complement strand
CTTGGAGAAGTCTTTAATGAATCTCCGATAAAATCATGCATGCCTAAGAAAACTTCGAATCCATTGACGGATGACGGTGGAGGTAGTTTCTCTATCAACTCGATCTTTGCTTGTCTATCTCAATTCCTTTTTGTGAGATCCAATGTCTCAGGATAATGCCTTCATGCACCATGAAGTGATATTTCTCCCAGTTCAGTACCAGATTTGTATTTTCACATCTTTGTAATATTTTTTTCCAGATTTTGCAAGTAGTGGTCGAACGAGTCTCTAAATACTAAGAAGTCATCCATGAAGACTTCCATGCTTTATTCTATCATGTCTGAAAAGATGGCCATCATGCAACGTTGAAATATGGCAGGAGCATTACATAGTCCAAATGGCATCCTACGGAAAGCAAAAGTACCATACGGGCATGTGAAAGTTGTTTTCTCCTGATCTTCTAGGGCGATAGAAATCTGAATGTACCCCGAGTATCTGTCCAGAAAACAATAGATATCATGCCCAGCCAATATTTCTAGCATCTGGTCAATGAATGGTAGCGGGAAATGATCATTTTGTGTTGCTTTGTTCAGCTTCCTGTAGTCCATACACACACTCCATCCAGTCATTGTCCTTGTTGGAATTAGCTTGTTGTTTTCATTGGTAACTACATTCATTCCTCCTTTCTTGGGTACACATTGCATAGGACTCACCCAAGAGCTGTCAGAGATGGGGTAAATGATGCATGCATCCAACCATTTGATGATTTCTTTCTTTAGTACTTCTTTCATGATTGGATTCAGACTTCGTTGATGCTCCACTATGGTTTTGTACTCGTTGTTCATCAGGATTTTGTGCATGCAAAATGATGGACTGATGCCTCGAATGTCTGCTATAGTCCAACCAATAGCACTCTCAACAACTTATCTTCCTACACCCATGTTAGCGAAGAAGAAATAACCACAGGTAAATCATAAGAGTTTTCCAAGTATAAATACATGAGATGGCTCAGAAGTGGCTTTAGTTCCAAATATGGTGGTTCTTCAATCGAGGGCCTGATTCACTAATTTTTCGGTAGTTCCAAGCTTTCCATCTGTGGTGTCGATCTGAAGCGAGAGGCTCCATCAAGATAGTTGATACATTCCAGAATCTCATCATCTAATTCTCTGTTAATCATGTTGGTAATGCATGCTTCAAGTTTGTCAGTGGAAAGTTTCATTACATATGTACTCTGGATGATACTATCTATTACATCAAGTCTGAAACATTCCTCCTCCCTTTCGTCATTTGAAATTTCATGGCTTTGAAACATTGAATGAAGTATTTCTTGGTCTTGTACCCTCATGGTTAGTTCACATTTTTGTACATCAATGATGGTTCGACCTAGCCAAGAATGGTCTCCCGAGGATGATGGTACGTCTTTGTCTTCCTCCATGTCAAGGGATAATAAAATCTGCTGGGAAAATGAATTGTCAAATTTACCACACATCTTCCACTACCCCTCTCGGAATGTGAACGATCTGTCAGCTAGTTGCAGAGTGACTGGATGGGCTTTGCTCTCCAAGCTTGTAATTTCCTGCAAATAGCAAAAGGTTCAAGTTAATACTGCCCTTAAATCACACAAGCCTACCAAAGTAATGTCTCATATGGTGCAAGGGATAGTGATGTGTTGGTAATTATCTAAGGTCCCAAGATCAAACAAGACATGAAATAATGTGTGAACACACCAACAGAGGTAGCGGAATACTCACATTGATCGGTTATGTCGATTTGGAGACGATTCAAGCCCAAAAACGCACTGCCTTGAATCACCACTGCAACAGTCCAGTCCTACAAAAACGAAAATAGTGAGTGAAGAAACGGAGCTCCGAGCTTCGTCCAATGGATCCCGCTCATGGGTGAACCTCCCTACCACCTTCGCAAGACTCGTAGTGTGCTAGCACTTGCGGTTTTCACCATGAAAACCCAACTCTTGGCTTCCCTTGCTCACGGTTTTGGCTTCCAAAACCAGTAACAGTTGTCAGTTTGGGCGTGAGAGAGGAGGAAAATGAGAGAGAAAAGTTTGTTATTATTCAAAATGATTTACCAAAAATCAATTTATATTTATGCCATAATTTTCATTAAATTAATAATAAAATTATGACACATAACATGCAATGGCTTAGAGTGTCAAACACTCAAACTCCATGCAATGACATTGAGTGCAATGTACACAATCTACATGCAAAGCATTAGAATGACATGTGTCATGTGGCCCCACACGTTTCCAAATGAAAGTGGGCCCACGTGCACTCACGCGTTCGGGTTCGATATTTCCGAAATACCGAGCTTACGTCGCGACGTTAATTCAATCGAATAATTGCGCCTACCGAAATTATATTTACGTCGCTAACGAATTAATTCTAAATTAACTCGTTTGCCCGAATTAAAATCTAATTTTAATTCCGCGTCGAAATCTAATTTCGTCTAATATATCGAATATATTAATACATCGATTAATTCCGAATTAATCGTTCTCTCTCTTTAGACGACATTTTATCCCGGATAAAACATCTCCGTTATTAATCCTAGATTAATTTTCTCTCTCTTCTGTATAATCCCAGATTATTCAAGAGTGCGAGTTGTGCGTCATCGGTGGATTATCGGGAAGCGACCCATGAGATCCCCGGATAATCTGGCAGTAAATACGGTCGTCGGAGTATCCGAATCACGTACGTACCAAGTACTACGTTCTACCGATTTACGAGACAAGGTCGACTCCTAGCAAAGCACCAAGTCTACCTAATTCTCCGGACATATCCATTTAAGAATATTAAGATCTGTATCAAGCGTAGTATACTAATGTATTGTGCATATCGGCCCAGTATCGGATAATCACGTGCTAGGGCTGGGGCTGGATAAGTGTCTGCCCCGTCCGAAACACATATCGGATGTCTGGTAACTAGTCTCTATAATCGGATATTCATGACCTGGTCATAATATCACGATTGGATGCGCATCACTTAAGAGCACTAATACCGTATCCTGCGTGACATCATCTCCATTATGACTGGAGTGACACTTCCGTCTTGACATCACATCCAATACACTACGATTCTCAATATACCCGGCATTGGCGTACACAGAACCGGTTACAGTCCTAGACGACCTCAACTAAAGTATATCGATTGTCGTAAGCATTAGCGATGTAAGTCTCAGGTTAAGACTATACACACCTACCTTGATTTCGGCCTCCCATAGACACATAGTCATAATACCAATGGGATTCCGAGGGGTCTATCCAGAGCGAAGCTGTTTCCCGTACCATCGGTGAAACACGACCTCCTATCGCACTTGCATAAGTATCCAATACTTATATATATGAGAACTATGTCGTTGTGCCCTCACAACGCGCACAAGTGCAATACTAGCCTATTCCGCATTATCGATGTCCAGTCTCGATAATACTACGGCTAGGGATATTTAATGATTAATCCTTCGTGGACTGATACTGTCTCATATCATCTCAATCCAGGAACTAATCATAGGGACCTCTCTTCATTTATATATCTATGGTGATCTAATCACAAATGATGAGAGTGCAATTTCCTTATTACATAGTTAATTTGCTACAACAACACAATGATCTGTGCAAATAGTGACGCTATGGGTCATATTATCCAACAATCTCCCACTTGGCACATAGCCAGTCACTCGAGTGTCCTACACCCGAACTATGTAAGGTTCGCTCAAATTGCTGAGGAAAGGTTTTCGTCAGCGGATTTGTTTGATTATCGTCTGACGCGATTTATACGATCATCACATCGCCACGATGTATGATCCGAACGAATCAGATGATATAGAAGTATATATCTGGATCGTCGATGAGACCTTTAATTCTTTAGCCTTGTGCTGACGCCTAGCTCAGCTGCTAACAGAACTATATCTAATCTAATTAGATTTATTATCGACCCAAATGGCTTCTATTGCTGCCTCAGCTGCAGCAATAATCCGCATTTGTTGTTTATTCGGCAACAGTTATCTTGCTTCGGAAGATTTCCAGCTCACTGTCCCGTTATTCAAACTTTATAGTACCGCAGTATTTAATCGTTTGGAAACTTGCTGCAGTGATCCCAGTCACTTCAAGTTCTCCTTCTCCATAGTAAAAGATAGCATCTTTAGTTCTCAGAGATACTAACAGATGTTTTAACTTCAATCCAGTGACTATCACTTGGATTGACCCGATTGTGACTCCATATGCTCGAAGCGTATGAGACACCAATACAAGTACATTTTAAATGTACAATTTCCCAGAGAGTGTTAACAAACTCCAAATCTATCCCAGTAGATTTTTATTCCTTGAATAAAGGTTGTTACTCCCCAGAATTCTACGGAGAATTTCTATGAAAGAATATCTATGAAAGCCAAGCTTTCACCAATTGCTTTATGGGAATTTCACTGTCAGTGCGCTCTCCCACTAACCTCCTTATATACACAAGAATTATTTCGTTTTGAGTCAAATCATAAACCATTATGATTATTTCAAAACGACAGTTCCAAGAACCTTATGCTTGCATCAATCCAAACATGGATCGAATAACCCCAAACCTGGTTTGTCGGTTATACAAAATCGTCAGGATGTTGTAAACATCCTCCAAAAGGTTTCCTTTTCAGGAAAGCGATTTTGATTTGTAACTGACATATTTCATAAATGAAATATACAGTTATCAACAAGCATCTTCAAAATGGATTTACCATGGCAACAGTTAAAAGGTTGAACCGTTATTAACACAATGTTGATAACGATACCTTTCCGTCAAAACCTAGTTTGCACGTTGGTATGTTGCCTTCCATGTATGTCTTCCTTGAAGACGTTTAATGTACCATAGGCACAATGCCTTGTGGTACAACAACTAGTATCCAAACATAGTTGTTATACATGGAATCCATTTCGGACTCATGGCACTTTGCCATAACAGGGAGTCGATACCTCGTATTACTTCCTCATAACGTAGTCGGATGGTACACCTCATAAGATTGACATCTTTATGAGGTTAGATCAGAAACCCATACCCTAGGTTGTTTTCTGACTCTATCCGATCTACTAGTTCTTGTGTATTTGAAGATTAATGGTATAGTTTCATCATAGATGAACTATTTGTGTTCCATTAAGGACTTCGTGCCTTGAACAGTATTACTCGATTTTCATCGAGTATCACTATCCTCCCACTGACCACTGCATATCGGTATTCCTCTCAGGAAAACCGCATGGTGAGCAACAATTACATTGTTCTCATGTGGGATTTATAAGTACTATACTTAAGGTTTCCCTTAGGATAACCTATATTGGCACTTATCCAATTTGGGTCTTTTAGTTTGGTATCATCCAAACGTTATGCCTGGCATACCCAAATTATCAGGAATGAGAAACCTCGTTTCTTCCCTGTTCATATCCTATATGATATCTGTCAAACAGATTTATATGGAACCTTATTCTAAATAAGTTTTGCACTGTTAATACATATCCTGTTGAAGGAAATAGTAGCTCAGAGCGACTCGTGATAAACCTTATCATGTCCAACAAAAATTCGGTTTTAGTTCAGACACACCGTCTAACTGACGTGTCTCGGGAGGAGTCCTCACATGAAAGAACACCGTACTCTTTCATTTATATATGAAACTTACTGCTTAAGTATTTTCCATTTCGGTCTTACCGTGGCGGAATAACACTATAGCCGATCTGTTTGTTTTCTTCGTGTCGAAACTTCAAAAGTTTCCGATCTGTGTTCTTCAAAAGAAACACATAACCACAACGTGATGCTACATCTGTTAAGGTCACGAAATATTCATGTTCACATCTAGCCTAGCTAGATATGGGCCCACTTAATTCACCATGAATAGGGCTAACAGATCGGTGGCCCTTTTACTATTACCAAGTAAATAGTATTTTAGGTATTTAACCTAATAAACTAGATTCGTAGACCTTATTTGAATAGTCAAATCAGTCCTAGTACCCACTCTTAAAAGGTGTGGATATACGAGTCTTGTTTAATTGTGTCCTAGACAACAAACAATGCCACAAATAAGTCTCCATTGATCAAATCAATTTAAGCTATTTATTTGTCATTTTATATGTTTGAGATTTTATTATATTCAAAATATAAATTCTGTTATTTACATCCAATGTATTTATCTCAGTATCATCTTTATATAATGAAACACTTTAGTGTTCTAGAATATAAAGGTTTTATCCGCATCGGATTAAACACTGATATAGAGATAATGTCTCTAGTCAAACTAGTTACATTATAACATTTCCTAATTTAAGTACATACCCAAAGGGTAGTTCCTAAACTTAGGTATCTACGGTCGAAACAGCGACTTTCGTCCCGTTTCCAATTCGCAGAGAAATCTCGGCTTGAAGCCAGTATCCAGCTCACAGCGGATTCTGAACGTCAATACATATATTATTATGTACCACACTAAGTATTTAAAATCCAATTTCAATACTAGTAGTAAACGTAACTTTGACAAATATTTTTAAAGTTAGAGCCTCGCCCTATCTTTAATTCCTTCGTGTCTTCCATATCCAAATGGTAGTCACTTTGGGATATGTCATTTCAATATTTCACAAACCTTTGGCCAAGCCTTGGGTTTTAGAATATCGAAATGATATGCACCTTGTGCTACATGCCCAATTGCAAACTTTGACTTTTCTCCACTAGAATAGTCAATTAATTGCAACTTTAATACTTTTAAATCTAAAGATAGATTTATTATAAGTATATTAATTAAGCACTAAAGTCATCATCACATAAATCTTCCAAAGACTTTATGCTCTCTACTATTTGCTAATATGGGCTTAGTCATAATAAGTTATTTTATCAAATAAATTAACCTATTATTGATTCCCAATTGAAAATTAAATCATTTAAAGCATTTAATCCAATGATTATATTTTAAATATTCAACTTTTCAATTCTTTCTTGATTTCAATAGTCCAACTATTTAATCAATTTAATAAGGTACTATTTATTATAATGATTACAATAATCCAATATTTAATCAACTATAATTTTAATATTGATTACTATAATCTAATTATAAAATCAACTATCATTTAATTCAATTATATTGATTACTATAATCCAATTATAAAATCAACTATATATTGAATGAGTTTGTATATAGTCCAACTATATATATATTTAAAACAACATAAAATATTAGTCCAACTAATACTTTTGATTAATATGACGAGTAAAATATAGATGAGCGCGTTTAGCGAGTATTCGAACGAATGTTGCAAATTCAATACTTGCCTCCCACTATTTTTCGTCGAGCCTCTAACCCTCTGTCGAGTACTCGGGAAACCGTGTTTCCTAGTGGGCTAGGATCCCGTTAAATATCACACAATCTTGACTTTGGCCAACAAATTGTATGATAGTTAACTAGGTAGATCTCGAAGATCAATTGGATCCCATCCAACTCCTAGATCCAGTAGGTGGACATCCAAGTCCCCAAACATATATCTTATATATGCCTATATATCGAATATATATAGCCTAACCATTTTCCTCTGAATCAACTAGGCCTTGGCTTTGGCACAACAAACCTAGTGATCCCAGTCAAGCGCGGACCCATTGACATGGAAGCTTCGTAATCAATGTCAATGGACAAGAAGTGGTCTTGACTTTGGCCAACAAACCACAACTTGGACACGACACCGATATGGAACAAAGCCTCGTGATTTAAAACACATCTTTGACGGACAAGGGCTTGACTTTGGCCAACAACCCCTGCCAATCTCGGATCTTGAGTAAGAATCACTCAATGGAAGGAAAATAAACGCTTGATATTTAACGAGGGTTTTTCGCGTGCAAATTGGCTACCAATTTAATTATCTTTGTTAAGGTCTCATCATCATACACCCTTAAACATGCATTCTAAATACATAATAAAGCGAGTATGAAAATAAATAATAATGATATGCGGATGGATACTTACACATTGATCCTAGATCAAATCTCTCCCTTTCTCACTCAAGCTAGCACTTGTACTACTTCTACCCGTTACACTACACTTCTAAAGAAACCTCATATACATAGAGGGGAATAGGTGAGAAGAGAATACAAAGAGAAAGAAGGTGATAAGGCTGGACACGCAGGTCCAATTTAATAAATCGAATTATTACAACAATTTCTAAAATTGCCCACCCGACTAATATCCATCCGATATACATTATTCATTCAACACAACCACGTATTCACACACATAAGCATGCTATCAATCAATCTAATCAAATTAATTAATCTGATAATTAAGTGATCATCCAATGTTCAAACAACGATTTGATTTTTGTTCGAGTCAAACTCGTTTTTGCGAATAAGTACTCAAAGTACGAATTCATGAATTAAATTAAACTACATCATTAAATCTAATTTAACATGTATTAATACTAATTCACTATTCAATTCAAAATTAAATATTACACTTTTATTTAATAAACCTTTTACGATTTAAATTCCAAATTTAATCGTAACGCGTCTCAAAGACCGATTAACGTCCAACGTCAATTCAATTAAAGTCCAATGGGCTTTTGATTGATTTTTTAAGGCGTGGACTTTTGGTCAACTCGGGTCAAACCGATAACCAAAGTCCAATCCGGGATTTACCCCATAAGCCCATAAATCAATCTTGGCCCATTAGGCCCAATTGAATTAAAGGTTCATTAGTCGCATTTGGGCTTTATGGTCAAGGTTTTGGGCCCAATTGGATCCAATCCATTTGGCCTAAACCAAACTTGATAAATCAAGCCCAATAGGCCCAATTACAATAATTCAAGCCCAAATCCAATTTAAGCCTAAATAATTAAATTACACTAATCCAATTACGCAATTCAATTACCTAAAGTGCATTATATGATTAATCGACTAAATCAATATTTCCGAAGCACCAAATTAGTCCAATTAATCATGCTTAATTCATTATCATATGTCCAACACACAAATTGAAAATCAAACCCATAAACATGCTTCAATGCTCTCGGCCAAGGAAGGTTATTTTGTCCGATTTGAATTTAATCCGATTAATTACACAATTGACAACGTATTAACTTCCCGAATGATTTCATACACATCCAATGTTCATAAAATCAAAAATACCAAGACATTCAATAGGGCTATACATTCGGCCAAGGTTAAGGAAATTGGGGATTTTTGTTCAATTCAAAATTCAATCAAATTGACTTCAAATTAACATCATCCTATACCATTACAACTCATCCAATGAATTAACAATGAAAAATTCCAAGAATTCCAATATCAATTTACATTCGGCCAACATCAATATTTTGGGGAAAATTATTCCAAATCAATTTTCAACAAATTGGTCCAACCAAAATGCAATAAAACATGTTATAAGCATACTCAAACAATCAATTTATTCAAATCATGCTCAACAAACATTTACCCAAATTTTAAGCCCTACAAATTTCATGCTTGCAACATTAGCTCATGATGCCATTGTTGGTAATTATCTAAGGTCCCAAGATCAAACAAGACATGAAATAATGTGTGAACACACCAACGGAGGTAGCGGAATACTCACATTGATCGGTTATGTCGATTTGGAGACGATTCAAGCCCAAAAAACGCACTGCCTTGATCTCACACTGCAACAGTCCACTGTCCTACAAAAACAGAAAATTGAGTGAAGAAGAAACGGAGCTCCAGCTTCGTCCAATGGATCCCGGCTCATGGTGTGAACCTCCCTACCACCTTCGCAAGACTCGTAGTGTGCTAGCACTTGCGGTTTTCACCATGAAAACCCAACTCTGGCTTCCCTTGCTCACGGTTTTGGCTTCAAAACCAGTAACATGTTTCAGTTTGGGCGGTGAGAGAGGAAGAGAAAAAATGAGAGAGAAAAAGTTTGTATTATCTAAAATGATTTACCAAAAATCAATTTATATTTATGCCATAATTTTCATTAAATTAATAATAAAATTATGACACATAACATGCAATGGCTTAGAGTGTCAAACACTCAAACTCCATGCAATGACATTGAGTGCATGTACACAATCTACATGCAAAGCATTAGAATGACATGTGTCATGTGGGCCCCACACGTTTCCAAATGAAAGTGGGCCCACGTGCACTCACGCGTTCGGGTTCGATATTTCCGAAATACCGAGCTTACGTCGCGACGTTAATTCAATCGAATAATTGCGCCTACCGAAATTATTATTTACGTCGCTAACGAATTAATTCTAAATTAACTCGTTTGCCCGAATTAAAATCTAATTTTAATTCCGCGTCGAAATCTAATTTCGTCTAATATATCGAATATATTAATACATCGATTAATTCCGAATTAATCGTTCTCTCTCTTTAGACGACATTTTATCCCGGATAAAACATCTCCGTTATTAATCCTAGATTAATTTTCTCTCTCTTCTGTATAATCCCAGATTATTCAAGAGTGCGAGTTGTGCGTCATCGGTGGATTATCGGGAAGCGACCCATGAGATCCCCGGATAATCTGGCAGTAAATACGGTCGTCGGAGTATCCGAATCACGTACGTACCAAGTACTATGTTCTACCGATTTACGAGACAAGGTCGACTCCTAGCAAAGCACCAAGTCTACCTAATTCTCCGGACATATCCATTTAAGAATATTAAGATCTGTATCAAGCGTAGTATACTAATGTATTGTGCATATCGGCCCAGTATCGGATAATCACGTGCTAGGGCTGGGGCTGGATAAGTGTCTGCCCCGTCCGAAACACATATCGGATGTCTGGTAACTAGTCTCTATAATCGGATATTCATGACCTGGTCATAATATCACGATTGGATGCGCATCACTTTAAGAGCACTAATACCGTATCCTGCGTGACATCATCTCCATATGACTGGAGTGACACTTCCGTCTTGACATCACATCCAATACACTACGATTCTCAATATACCCGGCATTGGCGTACACAGAACCGGTTACAGTCCTAGACGACCTCAACTAAAGTATATCGATTGTCGTAAGCATTAGCGAGATGTAAGTCTCAGGTTAAGACTATACACACCTACCTTGATTTCGGCCTCCCATAGACACATCGTCATAATACCAATGGGATTCCGAGGGGTCTATCCAGAGCGAAGCTGTTTCCCGTACCATCGGTGAAACACGACCTCCTATCGCACTTGCATAAGTATCCAATACTTATATATATGAGAACTATGTCGTTGTGCCCTCACAACTCGCACAAGTGCAATACTAGCCTATTCCGCATTATCGATGTCCAGTCTCGATAATACTACGGCTAGGGATATTTAATGATTAATCATTCGTGGACTGATACTGTCTCATATCATCTCAATCCAGGAACTAATCATAGGGACCTCTCTTCATTTATATATCTATGGTGATCTAATCACAAATGATGAGAGTGCAATTTCCTTATTACATAGTTAATTTGCTACAACAACACAATGATCTGTGCAAATAGTGACGCTATGGGTCATATTATCCAACAAGTGAAACTGTCAGGATCCTTCAACTTTGGGGGGAGTTTCCTCTAAATGATGGCGCTGCATTCCGTCTGTCATTACTATAGTCACGTAATCTCTCAATCTTCACTTTCGTGACATAATATCTTTCATAAATTTGACATAGGTGGGTATTTGCTCCAACGCTTCTGAAAATGGAATGTTGATGTGCAGCTTTTTGAAAATCTACAGGAATCGAGCAAATTACTTGTCCAGCTTGTGTTTCTGGAGACGTTGTGGAAAAGGTGGAGGTTGAGTAAATATTTCTTGATCATTTTCTTTTGTCTCCTTTTCCTCAATCTGTGGATCTGCTTTTTTGCTTTCTTTTGGAAATTTCTCAGTAGATGCCTTGACTCCAACATCTTTATTGATTTAAGTACCACTTTTCAAAGTGATGGCTCGACATTATTCCTTCCCTATGTTCCTTGGATTTGGTTCTGTGTTGCTAGGAAGGGTACTTTGTGGTCTGTAACTCTGAGCATTAGCCAGTTGTCCCATTTGATTCTAAAGTGCCTTTATAGAAGCTACTTGTCTTTGAAACATAGCATCGTATTTGGCTTCTTGCTTTTTCATCTCGGCAAGCACTTCTCCTATTCCTGGTTTTTTTTCATACTCCTGGCTTTTATTCTGCTGTTGGAATCCTGGTGGTGGATTGTTCCTTTGCCCTGAAGTGTTGCTCCATGCGAAATTTAGATGATTCCTCCAACCTGGGTTGTATGTATTGTAATATGGATTGTTTCCCTATCTGTTGAAGTTGCTGACATAGTTCACAGTCTCATCATGTTGGTTGTAAGATTTTGCCTTTAGTGCCCCTCCATATGGTGAAACTTGTGGATCCAAGCATTACCTGTATGCTAAGAGTTTCCAAACATTTGCATATCTGATCCACCTTGGCATTCACAGCTGTGTTGGTTCCTACTTCATGGATTCCTGCTATTCAATGGATCATGCTCCTCTCTGTTGGCCACAAGGCATCGTTATTGGCCATTTCTTCAATTAAGTCCCAGGTCCGATCTTCTCCTTTTGCCATTAATGCTCCTCCAGTAGCAGCATCTATTGTGGTTCTCATTAGTCCAGAAAGCCTATTGTAGATGGTTTAGACTTGTAGCCACTTTGCAATCTCATAGTGAGGACATTTCTGGAGCAATTCTTTGTATCTTTCCCATGCTTCACAAATGGATTCTGAGTCATGTTGCACAAAGGATGTGATGTCGTTCCTTAGCTTTGCTGTTCTGGCTAGGGGAAAGTATTTTGCAAGGAATTTGGTGGCAAGAGTGTTCCAAGTTGTGATGGAACCTGCTAGTAGTGAATGGAGCCAAGCCTTGGCTATGTCTTTCAAAGAATATGGGAACACACGCAGACGCATTGCTTCCTCTGCCACTTGGTTGTAATTGAATATGTCATAAACTTCCAGGAAGTTACTGATGTGGGCATTAGGATCTTCAGTTGCACTTCCCCCGAACTGAACTAATTGCTATATCATCTGGATGCATGTTTTTATGTCACAAGCATTTGCTGGTAAGAAAGGAAGTACAATACATGATAAGAAGCCATCAACCACTAAAATTGTTCTGTCTCAAATGAGAATTGGTGGTGCAACTTCCAAAGGTTCAAGTGTTGGACAATTATGACCCATAGCGTCACTATTTGTACAGATCATGATGTTGTTGTACAAATTAACTATGTGACAAATGAGATTTCACTCTTATCATTTGTGATTAGATCACCTAGATGTATAAATGATGAGAGGTCCCTATGATTTGTTACTGGACGGAGAATGATATGAGATAGTATCAGTCCACGAAGGATAAATCATTAAATATCCCTAGTCAGAGCATTGTCGAGATTGGACATCGATAAATACGTAAAAGACTAGTATTACACTTGTGCGCGTTGTGAGGGCACAACAGCACAGTTCTTATATATTTGGGTAATGATACTCATGCAAGTGTAATAAGAGGTTGTGTTTTACCGATGGTACGGGAAACAGCTTCGCTCTGGATAGACCCCCTCAGAATTCCATTGGTAGTATGACTATGTGTCTATGGAAGTCCGAAATCAGGGTAGGTGTTTTTGGTCTTAACCTGAGACTTGCACCGCTAATACATACGACAATCAATATACTTTGGTTGAGGTCGTCCAGAGCTTAACCGGTTTCTGTGTACGCCGATTCTGGGTATATCGAGAATCGTAGTGTGTTGGGTGTGATGTCAAGATGGAAGTGTCACTCCAGTCCTATGGAGATGATGGTCACGTAGGATACGAGACCGGTTCTCTTAGTGCTGCAGCCATCGGGATAATATGACTTGGTCATAGTTATCTGATTTAGAGACTAGTTACCAAGATCCGACATGTGCTTCGTACGGGGCAGACACAATTCCAGCCCAAGGCCTAGCACGTGATCATTCGATACTGGACAGAAATATGCAATACTACGGTATACTACGCTTGATACAGATCCTTTATTCCTGTAAGGATGTTTCCGGAGAATTGGGGAGGCATGGCGCTTTGCTAGAGGCCAACCTTGTCTTGTAATTCGGTATAAACGTAGTATGAGGTATTTACGCGTTCGGATAGTCCGACGACCGAATTTACTGTCAACATATCTGGGGATCTCATGGGTCGCTTCCCAAAGATTCACCGATGACGTATAACTCGCACTCTAAATTAATCTAGGATTAATTACAATAAGAGAGAAAACTAATCTGGGATTAATTGCGGAGATATTTTATCTAGGATAAAATATCAATTAAAGAGAGATAACGATTAATTGGAATTAATCGATAAATTTATATATTTGATATATAAACGAAATTGGATTTCGACGCGGAATTAAAATTAGATTTTAATTCAGGCGAACGAGTTAATTTAGAATTAATTCGTTAGCAACGTGAATAGTGATTTCACTAGGCGTAATCATTTAATTACGACGCAACGGAAAATTCGTTAATTTAGAATTAGCGAACCCGAGCCTGAGATTATTTGCGAGCGCATTCTCATTTCGAATTCGAGTGTGGCAAATCAAATCAAGCGTCAAATCGCCAGTCGCATCTAGCATCACATCATTCGTCAATCAAGTGATGGATGTCTTTCACTTTGAGTGATTGACGCAAGTCACTATTCATGATTGATGGAAGTGATGTGTGTGGTTGGTGCCATTTATGGCTTAATGTTTGCTTTAGCCAAATTCAAGTGAAATGCATGTGAAATTCACATGTGTGTATAAGATACACAAATTTCTCAAACCAAATACAACTTTCTCTCTCCATTCATCTTTCTCCTCACGCCCAAGGGGCACAAAATACTCACTGGTTCTGTTTTTACCGTGAGATAGGGAAGCTTGAAGTGGGATTTTGTGGCAAAATCTCAAGTGCTAGCACACTTACGAGACTTGCGAAGGTGATAGGGAAGTCCACCCATGAGCCGGGAATCGTTCGACTAAGCTCGAAGCTTGACGAAGGACCCAAAACGAAGCCAAAACCAGTGAGCACAAACTGCAGTTCACGCCAAACCAGTGAGCAATTTTTGGAGTTTCGTTGCTTGCCGCGTCGCTCAACCGATCGATGTCAATATTCTGCAACTTCTTCGATGTGTATTCGCACTTGATTCATGCTTATAATTGATATTGGGACCTTAATAGAAACCACCAATGGCATCTAGAGCAAGGTTTGAGCATGAATTATTTGTTAATGGCTTAAAATTGGGTAAAAATTATTTGAGATATTGGATGAAATTGGATGTTGGTATGCTTAATTGATGATAACATGGTGTTATGCATTGTCAATTTCATGAATTTTGAATTGGACAATTTTTCCCCAAATTGACTTAGCTGGCCGAAAGTCACCCTTGCCCTATTGTCTTGGAATTTTGATTTTTTGATTCATTGGATGAGTTAGAATCAATTAAGATTTGATTTAATGTCGATTGTGGGATTAATTGGATTGAAACCAAATCAGATATAAAATCCCCTCCTTGGCCGAGACTTTGTGAAGCATGTTTGGGTTTGATTTTAATCAATTTGTGTTGGACACTAATTGAAATAGATGAGCTTGATTAATTAGCCTAATTTGTGTTTTGGAAATAATGATTTGGGTGATTAATTATGTTAATGCACTTTGGTTAATTAAATGTGAAATTGGATTTTTTTGTGTTTAATTAATTGGGCTTAAAATTGGATTTGGGCCTTTAAAGTTGTTAATGAGCTTATTGGACTTTGTTGTACAAAGTGGGTTTAGGCAAAATTGGTTGGATCCAATTGGGCCCAAACCCGCCACCATAAAGCCCAAATGCGACTTAATGGACCTTTAAAGTTTAATTAGGCCTAATGGGCCAAGATTGATTTCTAGGCTTATGGGGTAACTCCCGGATTGGATTTTGGTTATTCGGTTTGACCCGAGTTGACCAAAAGTCCACGCCTTAAGAAATTAATTAAAAGCCCATTGGACTTTAATTAAATTGACGTTGGACGCAAATCGGGCTTTGAGACCCGTAACGATTAAATTTGGAATTTAAGTCGTAAAAGTTCATTAATTAAAGTGTAGTATTTAATTTGGAATTAAATAGTGAATTAGAATAAAATGCATATTGAATTGGATTTAATTATGTAGTTTAATTTAATTCGAGAATTCGTACTTTAAGTACTTATTCGCAAAAACGAGTTTGACTCGAACAAAATCAAATCGTTGTTTGAACATTGGATGATCACTAATAATCAGATTAATTAATTTGATTAGATTGATTGATAACATGCTTGTGTGAATACATGGTTGTGATGCATGAATAATGTATATCGGATGGATATTAGATGGGTGGGACAATTTTAGAAATTGTTGTAATAAATTTGATTTATTAATTGGACCTGCGTGTCCAGCCTTATTACCTCTCTATCTTTGTATTCTCTTCTCACCTATTCCCCTCAATGTAAATGAGGTTTCTTTAGAAGTGTAGTGTAACGGGTAGAAGTAATACTTATGCTAGCAGGAGAGAGAAAGAGAGAGTTTTGATCTAGGATCATTGTGTAAAGTATCCATCTGCATATCATTATTATTTTACAAATGTGCTTTATTATGTGTTTAGAATGCATGTTTAAGGGTGTATGATGATGAGACCTTAACAAAGATAATAAATTGGTTGCCAATTTGCACTCGAAAAACCCTCGCAAAATATTAAGCGTCTTTCTTTCCATTGAGTGATTCTCACTCAAGATCCGAGACGACATTGGTTTGTTGGCCAAAGTCAAGGCCTTTGTCTGTCGAGGATGTGTTTGAATCACGAAGGCTTTGTCCATATCAGTGTCTTGTCCAAGTCGTGGTTTGTTGGCCAAAGTCAAGACGACTTCTTGTCCATCGACATTGATTACGAAGCTTTCCATGGTCAATGGGTCGCGCTTGACTGGGATCACTAAGTTTGTTGTGCCAAAGCCAAGGCTTAGTTGATTCAGAGGAAAAAGGTTAGGTAATACATTGGATGTATTGGCATATATAAGATATATGTTTCGGACTTGGATGTCCCCCTACCGGATCTAGGAATTGGATTGGATCCAATCGATCTTAGAGATATACCTAGTTAATTATCATACAATTTGTTGGCCAAAGTCAAGATTGTGTGATATTTAACGGGATCCTAGACCACTAGGAAACACGGTTTCCCGAGTACTCGACAGAGGGTTAGAGGCTCGCCGAAAAATAGTGTGAGGCAAGAATTGAATTTGCAATATTGGTTCATTACTTGCCATACGCGCTCAAACAAACATCATTCGTCATTATAAATTAAATGTTAGTTAGACTAATATTTAAATTGTTGTTTTAATAATAGTTGGACTATATTTCAAACTATTCATTTATAGTTGATTTATAATTGGATTATACTAATCAATATAATTGATTTTAATCTATTAAATTGTAGTTGATTAAATAGTTGGACTATTGTAATCATTATAATAAATAGTACCGAAATCGTTGATTAAATAGTTGGACTATTAAAATCAAGATATAATTGAAAGATTGACATTTAAAACATAATCCTAGGGAAAATGTATTTAAATGGTTTAATTTTCAAATTGGGAATAATTTCAGGATGGTCCTGAAAAATAATAAGCTACTTTATTTGATAAAATAACATATTATGCCTAAGCCCGAAGTTAAGCAAATAGTCGAGCATAATCTTTGGAAGATTTATGTGATGATAACTTAAGTGCTTAATCCATTATACTTACCGAAGTAGACTCCTTAATTTCTTTGTCAGAACAAAGGATTAGATTCTTAAAGTATGATAAAGAAATTGAAGGATCTTCAAAGAATATCTTCTTAGATGAAGTACTAAATTGAAATAAATTCTCTGGAGAATTAATGACTATTCTCAAGGAGACAAAGTCAAAGTTTGCAATTAGGCAAGTATCGCAAGGCGCACCTTACTTCGATATTCTAGAAACCCGAGGCTTGGCCAAAGGCTTCTGGAGTGTTGAAACTGGCAAAGGCAACATCATTATAATCTTCTGGGAAGATAAAGACATATAAAAATATGTCTGCTTAAATGTGGCAAACGGGATCACGAAGCGTGACTGCCGTTGGGGACAAAGCAGACATGAAGGAATTGAAGAACGAGCAAGGCTCTGACTTCAAATATGTTTGTCAACATTATGTTCACTACTAGTATTAAAATTGGATTTTAGATACTTAGTGTGGTACATAAATATGTATTGATGATCAGAATCTACTATAAGCAGGATACTGACTTCAATTGCGAATTGTAAACGGGACAAAAGTCGTTGTTTTAGCCGTAGATACCTAATTTAGGAACTAACTTCGGGTGTGTACCTGAATTAGGAAAATGTTATAATGTAACTAGTTTGACTAGATACATTATCTCTATATCAGTGTTAACCCGCTGCGGGTGAACCTTTATATTCTATAACACTAAAGTGTTTTATTATATAAGGATGATATTGAGATAAACACATTAGATGTGAATAACAGAATTTATATTTTGAATTTAAATAAATCTCAAATATATATTATGACAAATAAATAGCTCAACTGATTTGATCAAATGAAACTTAATTGTGGCATTGATGTCGGGGACACAATTAAACAAGACTCGTATATCCACACTTTTGAAGAGTGGGTACTCGGACTAATTTGATTCTATTCAAATAAAGTCTATGAATCTAGTTTATTAGGCAAAATGCCTAAAACACTATTTACTTGGTAAAAGTGTAAATGCCACTGATCTGTTAGCCCTAGTTCATTGTGAAGCAAGTGGGCCCATGTCTAGCTAGGCTAGATGTGGATATGAATATTTCGTGACCTTTACGGATGTGGCATCGCGTTATGGTTATGTGTTTCTTTGAAACACAAATCGGAAATTTTAAAGTTTTCGACACGAAATAAACAAACAGATCGGCTAAAGTATTAAACCGTCACGGTTAGACCGTAATGGAAAATACTTAAGCAATAAGTTTCTAATATACTTGAAAGAGTATAATATTCTTTCAATGAGGACTCCTCCCGGAACATGTCAATTTAACGGTGTGTCCGAACTGAGTAACCGAATTTTGTTGGACATGATAAGGTTAATCATGAGTCGCTGAGCTACCATTTCCTTCAACAGGATAAGCATAAATAGTGCAATAACTTATTTTGAATAAGGTTCCATTAAAATCTGTTTGACAGATTTCATATTAGACATGAACAGGAAAGAAACCAGGTTTCTCAATCCTGAATATTTGGGTATGCTTGACATATGTTTGGATGATACCAAACTAAAACCCAAATTGGATAATTGCCAATTGTAGGTTATCCTAGGGATACCATAAGTATAGTACTTATACATCTCACAATGAGAACAATGTAATTGTTGCTGACCATGCGGTTTTCCTAAGAGGAATACCGATATGCAGTGGTAAGTGGGAGGATAGTATAACTCGATGAAAATCAGAGTAATACTATTCAAGGCACCGAATCCTAATGGAACACAAATAGTTCATCAAGGATGATACTATACCATTAATCTTTGAATACACAAGAACCGCGTAGGTCGGAGAGAGTCAGAAAACAACCTGGGGTATGGGTTTCTGATCTCACCTCATAAAGATGTCTATCTTTTGAGGTATACCAACTGACTACGTACAAGGAAGTGATACAAGGTATCGACTCCCTATTATGGCAAAGTGCCATGAGTCCGAATTGGATTCCATGTATATCAACAAGTTTGGATACTAGTTTATTTACCGCAAGGCATTATGCCTATTGGTACTATATAAGTCTTCAAGGAAGACATACATGGATGGCAACATACCAACGTACTAAGCTAGGCTTGTAGCGGAAAGGTATCGTCATCAACATTGTGTTGATTACGATTCAACCTTTTAACTGTTGCCACGGTATATCCATTTGGATAATGCTTGCTAAAGCTACATGTTTCATTTATGAAATATGTCAGCTTAACGGGAAAATCGCTTTCCTGAAAAGGAAACCTTTTGGAGGATGTTTAAAACATCATGTCGGTTTTGTCGTACATAACAAGCAAACAAGGTTTGCAGGTTATTCGATCCATATTTGGATTAAAGCAAGCATTAGGTTCTTGGAATTATCGTTTTGATGTAATCATAATGGTGTATGATTTAATTTAAAACGAAAATGATTCTTGTGTATATAAGAGGGTTAGTGGGAGCGCACTGACAATGGTTATCCTATATATAATGATAATATGTCATTTCTTGGAAATGATATTCCCATATAAACAATCGGTGAAAGCTTGGCTTTCGAATACTCTCCGAGAAATCGTACATTGAAAAATGTACGCGACCTGGTGTCTCATACGCTTTGAGCATATGGAGTCACAAACAGGCCAATCCGAGTGATAGTCACTGGATTGATGTTAAGAACATCCGTTAGTATCTTAGAGAACTAATGATGTTGTTTTAGTCTATGGAGATGGAGAACTTGAAGTGACTAGGATCACTGTAGCAAGTTTCCTAACCGATAAAATGACTATAAGTCGCAAACGGTACTACGAAATTTTAAAAACGGAACAGTGAGCTGGAAATCTTCCAAGCAAGATACTGTTACCGAATAAACAACAAATGCGGGTTATTGCTGCAGCTGAGGCGGCAATAGAATCCATTGGGTCGAAAACAAATCTAATTAGATTAGATATAGTTCTGTTGGCAGCTGAGCTAGGCGTCAGCACAGGCTAAAAAATTAATGGTCTCATCAAAGATCCAGATACATACTTCGATATTCATCTGATTCGTTCGGATCATACATCGTGGCGATGTGATGATCGAATAAATCGCATCAGGTGATAATCATGCAAATCCGCTGACGAAAGCATTTCTCAGCAGTTTGAGCCAACCGTACATAGTTCGGGTGTCAAGCACTCGAGTGACTGGCTATAGGCCAAGTGGGAGATTGTTGGACAATTATGACCCATAGCGTCACTATTTGTACAGATCATGGTGTTGTTGTACAAATTAACTATGTGAAAAAGGAGATTGCACTCTTATCATTTGTGATTAGATCACCTAGATGTATAAATGATGAGAGGTCCCTATGATTTATTCCTGGACGGAGAATGATATGAGACAATATCAGTCCACGAAGGATAAATCATTAAATATCCCAAGTCAGAGCATTGTCGAGATTGGACATCGATAAATACGTAAAAGACTAGTATTACACTTGTGCGCTTTGTGAGGGCACAACATCATAGTTCTCATATATTTGGGTATAAGATACTCATGCAAGTGTAATAGTAGGTTGTGTTTTACCGATGGTACGGGAAACAGCTTCGCTC
The DNA here is from genome assembly GCA_019454045.1 of Zanthoxylum bungeanum. Taxonomy (NCBI): domain Eukaryota; kingdom Viridiplantae; phylum Streptophyta; class Magnoliopsida; order Sapindales; family Rutaceae; genus Zanthoxylum; species Zanthoxylum bungeanum. The sequence goes on along the minus strand of SKCR01027175.1, from coordinate 22,360 downwards.
TGGATAGACCCCCTCGGAATTCCATTGGTAGTATGATTATTTGTCTATGGAAGTCCGAAATCAGGGTATGTGTATTTGGTCTTAACCTGAGACTTGCACCGCTAATACATACGACAATCAATATACTTTGGTTGAGGTCGTCCATGGCTTTAACCGGTTTCTGTGTACGCCGATTCTGGGTATATCGAGAATCGTAGTGTGTTGGGTGTGATGTCAAGATTGAAGTGTCACTCCAGTCATATGGAGATGATGGTCACGTAGGATACGAGACTAGTTCTCTTTAGTGCTGCAGCCATCGGGATAATATGACTTGGTCATAGTTATCTGATTTAGAGACTAGTTACCAGAGATCTGATATGTGCTTCGTACGGGGCAGACACAATTCCAGCCCAAGGCCTAACACGTGATCATTCGATACTGGACAGAAATACACAATACTACGGTAAACTACGCTTGATACAGATCCTTTATTCCTGTAAGGATGTTTTCGGAGAATTGGGGAGGCATGGCGCTTTGCTAGAGGCCAACCTTGTCTTGTAATTCGGTATAAACGTAGTACGAGGTACTTACGTGTTCGGATAGTCCGATGACCGAATTTACTGCCAACATATCTGGGGATCTCATGGGTCGCTTCCCAAAGATTCACCGATGACGTATAACTCGCACTCTAAATTAATGTAGGATTAATTAGAAGAGAGAGAAAATTAATCTGGGATTAATTGCGGAGATATTTTATCTGGGATAAAATATCAATTAAAGAGAGATAACGATTAATTTGGAATTAATCGATAAATTAATATATTTGATATATTTAACGAAATTGGATTTCGACGCGGAATTAAAATTAGATTTTAATTCGGGCGAACGAGTTAATTTAGAATTAATTCGTTAGCGACGTGAATTGTGATTTCGCTAGGCGTAATCATTTAATTACGATGCAACGGAAAATTCGTTATTTTGGAATTAGCGAACCCAAGCCCGAGATTATTTGCGAGCGTATTCGCATTTCGAATTCGAGTGCGGCAAATCAAATCAAGCGTCAAATCGCTAGTCGCATCTAGCGTCATATCATTCATTAATCAAGTGATGGATGTCTTTCACTTTGAGTAATTGACGCAAGTCACTATTCATGATTGATGGAAGTGATGTGTGTGGTTGGCGCCATTTATGGCTTTAATGGTTTGCTTTTTGAAAGCCAAATTCAAGTGAAATGCATGTGAAATTCAAATGTGTGTATAAGATACACAAATTTCTCAAACCAAATACAACTCTCTCTCTCTCCATTCTCATCTTTCTCCTCACGCCCAAGGGGCACAAAATACCTCACTAGTTCTGTTTTTGCTGTGAGATAGGGAAGCTTGGAGTGGGATTTTGTGGCAAAATCTCAAGTGCTAGCACACTTACGCGACTTGCGAAGGTGATAGGGAAGTCCACCCATGAGCCGGGAATCGTTCGACTAAGCTCGGAGCTTGACGAAGGACCCAAAACGAAGCCAAAACCAGTGAGCACAATCTGCAGTTCACGCCAAACCAGTGAGCAGTTTTTGGAGTTTCGTTGCTTGCCGCGTCGCTCAACCGATCGATGTAAGTATTCCGCAACTTCTTCGATGTGTATTCGCACTTGATTCATGCTTATAATTTATCTTGGGACCTTAATAGAAACCAACATATGTGTCTATGGGAGTCTGCAATCAGGGTAGGTGTATTTGGTCTTAACCTGATACTTGCACCGCTAATACTTGCGACAATCAATATACTTTGGTTGCGGTCATCCATGACTTTAACAGGTTCTGTGTACGCCAATGCTGGGTATATTGAGAATCGTAGTGTATTGGGTGTGATGTTAAGACGGAAGTATCACTCCAGTCATATGGAGAAGATGGTCACATAGGATACAGAACTCGTTCTCTTAAATGCTCGAGCTATCGGGATATTATGACTAGGTCATTTATATCCGATTATAGAGACTAGTTGCGAGACATCCGATATGTGCTTCGTACGAGGCAGACACAATTCCAGCCCTAGGCCTAGCACGTGATCATCCGATACTGGATCGACATACACAATACTACGTATACTACGCCTGATATAGATCACATATTCCTATAAGGATATTTCTGGAGAATTGGGTAGGCATGGCGCTTCGCTAGAAGCCAACCTTGTCTTGTAAATCGGTACAAACGTAGTACTAGGTACTTACGTGTTCGGATAGTCCGACGACCGTATTTACTGCCAACATATCCGGGGATCTCATGGGTCACTTCCCGAAGATTCACCGATGATGTATGACTCGCACTTTATTAATCTGGGATTAATTAGATGAGAGTGAAAATTAATCTGGGATTAATTACGGAGATATTTTATCTGGGATAAAATATCAATTAAAGAGAGAGAACGATTAATTTGGAATTAATCGATAAAATAATATATTCGATATATTATTCGAAATTGGATTTCGACACGGAATTGAAATTAGATTTTAATTCGGGTGAACGAGTTAATTTAGAATTAATTCGTTAGCGACGTGAATAATGATTTCGCTAGGCATAATCATTTAATTACGTCGCAACGGAAAATTCATTAATTTGGAATTAGCGAACCCGAGCCCGAGAGTGTTTACGAGCGCATTCACATTTCGAATTTGAGTGCGGCACACAAGTCACATCAAGCGTCAAATCGCTAGTCACATCAAACGTCAAATCACATGTCACTTTGAGTGATGTGACAATTTGATTGATTGATGTAGTAGTTGGAAAGGATTTAATTGCTTTTGCTTTTGACTTTTGCTTTTTGATTTTTTGAAATTTGTAAAGGGTTTTGGTATTTGTTTTTTTGGAAAACAAATATATTAAAAACACCTTTTACATTTTTTTTCTCTCTCTCTCCCAATCGGTTTCTAGGAAACCTTTCTTCCCTCCACTTTTCTCTCGGCTTTGAGCCGTTTCTTCTTCTTCTTCAAGATCTTGGCTTGGCCGTGAGAAGCAAGGAAGAAGACAAGGTGCTAGCACACAAATGGGTTATCCTAAGGTGATAAGGCATCGTTTTCGTGAGCATGGAATCGTTTTTGAAGCTTGAAGCTTGGAGCTTCAATGGAGTCTTCCATGGCCGAATCTTGGAGGAGCTAAAGGAGCCACAACCGAGCAGTCCACTGCCAAAGGGAGCTACTGCCGTGACCTTTGAGGGAGCTTGAAGGCTTGTGTTCTTCGCGTCGTTAGATCCGTTCATTGTGAGTATGTTTCTGCCATTCTCCTTTGTTGTATTCACTTGTTTCATGCTTGTTTGATGTTTCTTGGGACCTAATTAGAAACCAACAATGGTATCTTCAGCTTATATCAAGCATGAAATTTTTAGGGTTTAAAATTGGGCAAAATCAATTTGAGCATGATTTGGTTGAATTGTTCGATTGAGTATGCTTGAATGAGGTTGAATTGAAGTTGTGCATGATCAATTTCAAGAAAATTGGTTTAGAACAATTTTCCCCAATTACGGAGGCTTGGCCGAAAATGTAGAACCCTAAATGTCTTTATTAATTTTTTGTTTTTTGATCATTGGATGACTTAAAACAATTGGGTAATGTTGATTTGAGGTTTAATTGGATTGAATTTTGAATTGGACAATTTTCCCCAAATTAAAGGCTTGGCCGAAACTTGTTCAATTTTGAAATTCATGGTGTTTTTTTATTTTGATTCATTGGATGAGTTGAATTGATTTGGGAAATGATGATTGTGGATTCAATTGGATTGAAACCGAATAGGATTGAAAAACCCCTAATTGCCGAGAAGTATAAAGCATGAAATGGGTTTGATTTTTGTTAAATTGTGTTGGACACTATTTGATGTTAAAGTGCATGATTAATTAGGCTAATTGATGTTTTAGAAATGTTAATTGGGTGATTAATTGTGTATTACACTTACGTTAATTAATTGTGGAATTTGGAATTTTATTAGTTAATTAATTGGGTTTAAATTGGATTTGGGCCTTAAAGGTTGTAATTGGGCTTTTGGGATTGGTTGTACCAAGTTAGGTTTAGGCCAATTTGGTTGGATCCAATTGGGCCCAAAACCGCATCCATAAAGTCCTACTATGACTTAATGGACCTTAATTATTTAATTGGGCCTAATGGGCCAAAATTGACTGCTGGGCTTATGGGGTAAATCCCGGATTGGATTTTGGTTATTGGTTTTGACCCAAGTTGACCAAAAGTCCACGCCTTAAAGAAATTAATTAAAAGCCCATTGGACTTTAATTAAATAAACATTGGATGTTAATTGGGTTTTGAAACCCGTAACGATTGAATTTGGAATTTAAGTCGTAAAGATTCGTTTATAAAGTGTAATATTTAATTTGGAATTAAATAGTAAATTAGTATTAAATACAAATTGAATTGGATTTAATTTTGTAGTTTAATTTAATTCAAGAATTCGTACTTTGAGTACTTATTCGCAAAATGAGTTTGACTCGAGCAAAATCAAATCGTTGTTTGAACATTGGATGATCACTAATTAGCAGATTAATTAATTGGATTAGATTGATTGATAACATGCTTGTGTGAATACATGGTTGCGATGCATGAATAATGTATATCAGATGGCTATTAGATGGGTGGGGCAATTTTAGAAATTGTTGTAATAAATTTGATTTATTAATTTGACCTGCGTGTCCAGCCTTATCACCTCCTTATTCTTTGTATTCTCTTCTCACCTATTCCCCTCATTGTAAATGAGGTTTCTTTAGAAGTGTAGTGTAACAGGTAGAAGTAAATACATGTGCTAGCAGGAGAGAGGAATGGGAGAGATTTGATCTAGGATCAATGTGTAAAGTATCCATCCGCATATCATTATTATTATATCATATGTGCTTTATTATGTGTTTAGAATGCATGTTTAAGGGTGTATGTGTTGGACAATTATGACCCATAGCGTCACTATTTGTACAGATCATGATGTTGTTGTACAAATTAACTATGTGACAAAGGAAGTTACACTCTTATCGTTTGTGATTAGATCACCTAGATGTATAAATGTTGAGAGGTCCCTATGATTTGTTCCTGGACGGAGAATGATATGAGATAGTATCAGTCCACGTAGGATAAATCATTAAATATCCCTAGTCAGAGTATTATCGAGATTGGACATCGATAAATACGTAAAAGACTAGTATTACACTTGTGCGCGTTTGTGAGGGCACAACAGCATAGTTCTCATATATTTGGGTATAGGATACTCATGCAAGTGTAGTATGAGGTTGTGTTTCACCGATGGTATGGGAAACAGCTTCGCTCTGGATAGACCCCCTCGGAATCCCATTGGTAGTATGACTATGTCTCTATGGGAGTCCGACATCATGGTAGGTGTATTTGGTCTTAACCTGAGATTTGCACCGCTAATACTTACGACAATCAATATACTTTGGTTGCGGTCGTCCAGGGCTTTAACAGGTTCTGCGTACGCCAATGCTGGATATATTGAGAATCGTAGAGTATTGGGTGTGATGTCAAGACGGAAGTATCACTCAAGTCATAGTGGAGATGATGTCACGTAGGATACGGGACTTGTGCTATTATATGCTGCAGCTATCGGGATATTATGACTTGGTCATGTATATCCGATTATAGAGACTAGTTACCAGACATCCGACATGTGCTTCGTACGGGGCAGACACAGTTTCAGCCCCAGGCCTAGCACGTGACCATCCGATACTGGACCGATATGCATGATACGATGTATACTACGCCTGATATAGATCATATATTCCTGTAAGGATATTTCCGGAGAATTGGGTAGGCATGGCGCTTTGCTAGAAGCCAACCTTGTCTTGTGAATCGGTAAAACGTAGTACGAGGTACTTACATGTTTGGATAGTCCGACGACCGTATTTACTGCCAACATATCCGGAGATCTCATGGGTCGCTCCCCGAGGATTCACCGATGACGTATGACTCTCACTTTAATTAATCTGGGATTAATTAGAAAAGAGAGAGAGAATTAATCTGGGATTAATTCGATGTGAGAGAAAATTAATCTGGGATTAATTACGGAGATATTTTATCTGGGATAAAATATCGTTTAAAGAGAGAGAACGATTAATTTAGAATTAATCGGTAAAATTAATATATTCGATATATTAATCGAAATTAGATTTCGACGCAGAATTAAAATTGGATTTTAATTCGGGCGAACGAATTAATTTAGAATTAATTCGTTAGCGATGGGAATAGTGATTTCGCTAGACGTAATCATTTAATTACAACGCAACGGAAAATTCGTTAATTCGGAATTAGCGAACCCGAGCCCGAGAATGGTTGCGAGCGCATTCACATTTCGAATTCGAATGCGGCACGCAAGTCACATCAAGCGTCAAATCGCTAGTCGCATAAATTGTCAAATCACTTGTCACTTTGAGTGATGTGACATGACATGTTGTTACTTTGATAAAGTGACTTGATGTGAATAGTAAAAGTGATGGGTAAAAGGTGAAAAGTATTGATTGTCTTTTGCTTTTGACTTTTTGGAATTTGGAAAAGTTTGGTATATATATTTTATTTGTTTTTGGAAAATAAATAAATAATATATATTACAATTTTTCTCTCCCTCCCTTTATCACATTCGGTCTTCTCTCTCCTATAAGCACGGGTTTACGTTTTTGAAACCCACTCTCCTCTTCTCTCTTGTTCACGGCTTCAAGCCATTTTCTTCATTTCTTCTTCTCCAATATAGGCTTGGACGTGAGAAGCATGAAGGAAAGAAAGAGCTAGCACACGTATGAGTTGTTACAAAGGTGATAGGGTAGTGAACTTGTGTGCATGGAATCCATTTTGTAGCTTGAAGCTTGGAGCTTCAATGGTGGTCTTCCATGGCTGAATCTTGAAGACAAATGGAGCATCAAAACCGAGCCACCCTCTCCTCTTGGAAGCCTTGGCCGAATGTTTCATGACAAGGAGGAGAAAGATTTTATTTGGTTCATCAAATCCAATCATTGTGAGTATATGTTTCCGCCATTATTCCTATGATTGTATTTACACTTGTTTCATGCTTGATTTATGATCTTGGGAAGCTTAGAGCAAACCAACAATGGTATCAGAGCCTTTGAAAGCATGAAATTGATTTTAGGGTTAAAATTGGGCAAAACGAATTTGGGCATGATTTGATGAAATTGTATGAATTAGTATGCTTAAATGTTATTGAATTAATGATTGATTGGATCAATTTGAAGAAATTGTGTTTGGAACAAATTTCCCCAATTTTTTGTGTTGGCCAAAATTGACAAATTTGGGTAAACTTGATTTTGAGCATGTTTAATGAAATTGGATGATTTAGAATGCTTAAAGTATGTTTAATTGAGGATTGATTGGATCAATTTGTTGAAAATTAGTTTGGAACAATTTTCCCTAAATTGCTTATGTTGGCCGAATACATATAGCCCATATTGTCTTGGAATTTTTTGATTTTTGAACATTGGATGTGTTGGAAATCATTCGGGAATATGATTTAATGTCAATTGTGGAATTAATTGGATTGAATTCGAATCGGACGTAAAATCCCAAAATTGCCGAGAGCATTAGAGCATGTAATTGGGTTTGATTTTTGTTAAATTGTGTTGGACATGGTTTAATAATGATAAGCATGATTAATTATGCTAATTTGATGTTTTGGAAATATTGATTTGGGTAATTAATTGTGTTATACACTTTAGGCAATTAAATTATAAAATTGGATTTTGTAATTTAATTAAAATGGGCCTTAAAATTGGATTTGGGCTTTTAAAGTTGTTATTGGGTTCATTGGACTTTGTTGTACAAAGTTGGTTTAGGTCAAAATTGGTTGGATCCAATTAGGCCCAAAACCGCTTCCATAAAGCCCAAATGCGACTTAATGAACCTTTAAAGTTTAATTGGGCCTAATGGGCCAAAATTGATTTATGGGCTTATGGGGTAACTCCCAGATTGGACTTTGGTTATTCGGTTTGACCTGAGTTGACCAAAAGTCCACGTCTTAAGAAATTAATTAAAAGCCCATTGGACTTTAATTAAATTGACGTTGGACGTTAATCAGGCTTTGAGACCCGAAATGATTAAATTTGGAATTTAAGTCGTAAAAGGTTTATTAATAAAGTGTAATATTCAATTTGGAATTTAATAGTGAATTAGTATTAAATACATGTTAAATTGGATTTAATGTTGTAGTTTAATTTAATTCAAGAATTCGTACTTTGAGTACTTGTTCGCAAAACGAGTTTGACTCGTGCAAAATCAAATCGTTGTTTGAACATTGGATGATCACTAATTATCAGATTAATTAATTTGATTAGATTGATTGATAACATGCTTGAGTGAATACATTGATAACATGCTCAATATCAAGTGTTTTTCCTTCCATTGAGTGATTCTCACTCAAGTATTATTCATGCATCGCAACCATGTATTCATACAAGCATGTTATCAATCAATCTAATCCAATTAATTAATCTGATAATTAGTGATAATCCAATGTTCAAACAACGATTTGATTTTTGCGTGAGTCAAACTCATTTTGCGAATAAGTACTCAAAGTACGAATTCTTGAATTAAATTAAACTACATAATTAAATCCAATTTAATACGCATTTAATTCTAATTCACTATTTAATTCCAAATTAAATATTACACTTTTATTAACGAACCTTTACGACTTAAATTCCAAATTTAATCGCAACGGGTCTCAAAGCCCGATTAACATCTAATGTTTATTTAATTAAAGTCCAATGGGCTTTTAATTAATTTCTATAAGGCGTGGACTTTTGGTCAACTCGGGTCAAACCGAACAACCAAAATCCAGTCCGGGAGTTACCCCATAAGCCTTTAAATTAATTTTGGCCCAATTAAATAATTAAGGTCCATTAAGTCATAATTGGACTTTATGGATACGGTTTTAGGCCCAATTGGATCCAACCAAATTGGCCTAAACCTAACTTTGTACAACAAAGCCCAAAAGCCCAATCACAACCTTAAAGGCCCAATTTCCAAAAATAAGCCCAATTAATTAACTTATAAAATTCTAAATTCCATAATTAATTAACCTAAGTGTAATACACAATTAACCACCCAATTAATATTTCTAAAACATCAATTAGCATACTTAATCATGCACTTTAATGACAAATAGTGTCCAACACAATTTTAACAAAATCAAACCCATTACATGCTACTTTATTCTCGGCAATTAGGGGGTTTTTCCAATCCGATTCGGTTTCAATCCAATTGAATCCACAATCATCATTTCCCAAATCAATTCAATTCATCCAATGAATTAAAATCAAAAAACACAATGAATTTCAAATTCAATTGAATTCGGCCAAGCCACTTTAATTTGGGAAAAATGTTCTAAATCAAAATTCAATCCAATCAAATTTCAATTCAACATTACCCACTTGTTTCAAGTCATCCAATGATCAAACAAACAAAAATTCACCAAGATATTAGGGTCTATAATTTCGGTTAACATAAGCAATTTGGGGAAATTTGTTCCAAACACAATTTCAACAAATTGATCCAATCAATCCTCAATTAAACATACTTTAAGCATTCTAAATCATCCAATTTCATCAAACATGCTCAAAATCAAGTTTACCCAAATTTTTCACTTTATGCCAACATAAAAAATTGGGGAAATTTGTTCCAAACATAATTTCTTCAAATTGATCTAATCAATCATTAATTCCAACTCATTTAAGCATACTATAACAAACAATTTCATCAAAACATGCCCAAATTCGTTTTACCCAATTTGTCATGCCCAAAATTTGGGGAGAATTGAATCCAATCCAATTTCATGAAATTGATCATACAAAACTTCAATTCATCAACATACAAGCATACTTAATCATCCAATTTAACCAAATCATGCTTCAATTGATTATCCCCAATTTTAACCCTAACTTTTTCATGCTTGATAATAGCTCAAGATACCATTGTTGGTTTCTAATATAGGTCCCAAGATCAACAAAATCAAGCACAAAAACGCATGAATACATCAAAGGAATAAGGCGGAATACATACTCACATTGATTGGTTTGATGCTAGGAAGAACAAAACCCATTTTCCTCCTTGTTCAAGCTCGGTTTTGGCCTCCTTGGACTGCTGTCATGCTCGGTTTTGGGCTGTCTTCCTCCTTGAAAATTCGGCCATTGAAGACCTCCATGGAAGCTCAAAGCTTCAAGGTTCAAAAGGAATTCCAAGCTCATAAATTCGTTTCCCTATCACCTATGTATAACCCAAGGTGTGCTAGCACATCATCTTCTTCCTTGCTTCTCATAGATTCGGCCATCACCAAAAATGAGAGAAGAAATTTGGCTCCAAGCCGTGAGGAAGAGAAGAAGAAAAGAGAGGGAAAAAGGTTTCAACAAAAACGTAAAAGGGGGAGAGAGAGTGAAAAAGTGTAATAAGGTTTATATTTAATTTCCAAAATTAATTAAAACCATATACCACTTTTATTTCTAATAATCAATTCCTTTTACTTTTCAAAAAAGCAAAAGTCAAAAAGCAAAAGTGCTTTTCAATCAATTATCACTATTCACATCAAGTCACTTTATTAAAGTGACAACATGTCATGTCACATCACTCAAAATGACAAATGATTTGACAATTGATGTGACTAGCGATTTGATGCTTGATGTGACTTGCGTGCCGCGTTCGAATTCGAAATGCGAATGCGCTCGCAATCACTCTCGGGCTCGGGTTCGCTAATTCCAAATTAACGAATTTTCCGTCGCGTCGTAATTAAATGATTACGCCTAGCGAAATCACTATTCACGTCGCTAATGAATTAATTCTAAATTAATTCGTTCGCCCGAATTAAAATCTAATTTTAATTCCGCGTCGAAATCCAATTTCTAATAATATATCAAATATATTATTTTATCAATTAATTCCAAATTAATCGTTCTCTCTCTTTAATTAATATTTTATCCCAGATAAAATATCTCCGTGATTAATCCCAGATTAATTTTCTCTCTCTTCTAATTAATCCCAGATTAATTAAGTGCGAGTTATACGTCATCGGTGAATCTTCGGGAAGCGACCCATGAGATCTCCGGATATGTTGGCAGTAAATACGGTCATCGGACTATCCGAACACGTAAGTACCTCGTACTACGTTTACAGGAATATATAGATCTGTATCAAGCGTAGTATACCGTAGTATTGCATATATCAGCCCAGTATCGGATAGTCACGTGCTAGGGCTGGGGCTGGATAAGTGTCTGCCCCGTCCGAAGCACATGTCGGATGTCTGGTAACTAGTCTCTATAATCGGATATACATGACCTTGTCATAATATCCCGATGGCCGGCCAGCACTTAAGAGCACTAATATCGTATCCTGCGTGACATCATCTCCACTATGACTGGAGTGATACTTCCGTCTTGACATCACACCCAATACACTACGACTCTCTGATAAACCCAGAAGTGGTGTATGCAGAACCGGTTAAAGCCATGTACCACCAAGACCAAAGTCTATCGATTATCGTAAGTATTAGCGATGTAAGTCTTAGGTTAAGACTATACACACCTACCTTGATTTCGGCCTCCCATAGACACATAGTCATAATACCAATGGGATTCCGAGGGGTCTATCCAGAGCGAAGCTGTTTCCCGTACCATCGGTGAAACACGACCTCCTATCGCACTTGCATAAGTATCCGATACTTATATATATGAGAACTATGCCGTTGTGCCCTCACAACGCACACAAGTGCAATACTAGCCTATTCCGCATTATCGATGTCCAGTCTCGATAATACTCCGGCTAGGGATATTTAATGATTAAACCTTCGGGGACTGATACTGTCTCATATCATTTTCAGTCCAGGAACTAATCATATGGACCTCTCTTCATTTATATATCTATGGTGATCTAATCACAAATGATGAGAGTGCAATTTCCTTGTCACATAGTTAATTTGCTACAACAACACAATGATCTGTGCAAATAGTGACGCTATGGGTCATTTTGTCCAACAATCTCCCACTTGGCACATAGCCAGTCACTCAAGTGTCCTACATCCGAACTATGTACGGTTGGCTCAAACTGCTGAGAAATGCATTCGTCAGCGGATTTGCATGATTATCATCTTGATGCGATTTATTCGATCATCACATCGCCACGATATATGATCCGAATGAATCAGATGAGTATCTAAGTATGTATCTGGATCGTTGATGAGACCATTAATTCTTTAGCCTGTGCTGATGCCTAGCTCAGCTGCTAACAGCACTATATCTAATCTAATTAGATTTGTATCGACCCAAATGACTTCTATTGCTGCTTCAGCTGCAGCAACAACCCGCATTTGTTGTTTATTCGGTAACAGTATCTTACTTGGAAGATTTCCAGCTCACTGTACCGTTATTCAAACTATATAGTACCGTTTGCGACTTTTAGTCGTCTTTATCGGTTATAGGAAACTTGCTACAGTGACCCCAGTCACTTCAAGTTCTCCTTCTCCATAGACTAAGACAGCATCCTTAGTTCTCTAAGATACTAACGGATGTTCTTAACATCAATCCAGTGACTATCACTCGGATTGGCCTGTTTGTGAATCCATATGCTCAAAGCGTATGATACACCAGGTCTCGTACATTTTTCAATGTACGGTTTCTAGGAGAGTATTGCGAAAGCCAAGCTTTCGCCGATATTTACTTTATGGGAATATCATTTCCAAGAAATGACGTATTATCATTATTTTATAGGACAGCCACTATCAGTGCGCTCCCACTAACCTTCTCATATATTCACTAGAATTATTTTCGTTTTGAATTAAATCATTCATCATTATGATTATATCAAAACGATAATTCCAAGAACCTAATGCTTGCTTCAATCCAATCATGGATCGAATAACATGCATTATCCAAATGGAATTACCGTGGCAACAGGTAAAAGGTTGAATCGTAATCAACACAATGTTGATAACGATACCTTTCCGTTAAAAGCCTAGCTTTATACGCTGGTATGTTGCCATCCATGTATGTCTTCCTAGAAGACTTTTAAGTACCATTAGGCACAATGCCTTGTGGTACATCAACTAGTATCCAAACTGGTTGATATACATGGAATCCATTTCGGATTATACGGCACTTTGCCATAATTAGGGAGTTGATATCTTGTATCACTTCCTCATACGTAGTCAGTTGGTATTCCTCAATAAGATTCACATCTTTATGAGGTTAGATCAGAAACCCATACCCCAGGTTGTTTTCTGACTCTGTCCGACCTGCGCGGTTCTTGTGTATTCGAAGATTAATGGTAATAGTCTCATCCTGGATGAACTATTCATGTTCCATTAAGATTCAGTGCCTTGAACAGTATTACTCCGATTTCCATCGAGTTATACTATCCTCCCACTTACCACTACATATCGGTATTCCTCTCAGGAAAACAGTATGGTGAGTAACAATCTAATTGTTCTCTTGTGAGATGTATAAGTACAATACTTATGGTATCCCTAGGATAACCTACATTTGGCACTTATCCTATTTGGGTTTTAGTTTGGTATCATCCAAACATATGCCTAGCATACCCAAATTATCAGGAATGAGAAACCCGATTTCTTTCCCGTTCATATCTAATATGATATCTGTCAAACAGATTATTATGGAACCTTATTCAAAATAAGTTCTTGCACTGTTTAAAGCTTATCCGTTGAAGGAAATGGTAGCTCAGAGCGACTCGTGATTAACCTTATCATGTCCAACAAAATTCGGTTTTAGTTCAGACACACCGTCTAACTGACGTGTCTCGGGAGGAGTCCTCATTTGAAAGAATACCATACTCTTTCATGTACGTATGAAACTTACTGCTTAAGTATTTTCCATTACGGTCTTACCGTGGCAGAATAATACTATAGCCGATCTGTTTTTCTATTTCGTGTCGAAACTCTAAAAGTTTCCGATTTGTGTTTCAAAAGAAACACATAACCATACGCGATGCCACATCCGTACAGGTCACGAAATATTCAAATCCATATCTAGCCTAGCTAGACATGGGCCCACTTACTTCACTATGAAGTAGGGCTAACAGATCGGTGGCATTTACACTTTTACCAAGTAAATAGTGTTTTAAGGCACTTTGCCCAAATTAGACTAGATTCGTAGACTTTATTTGAATAGAATCAAATCAGTCCTAGTACCCGCTCTTCAAAAGTGCGGATATACGATTCTTGTTTAGTAGTGTCCCTGACAACTATGCCACAATTAAGTTTCTTAACTGATCAAATCAGTTTGAACTATTTATTTGTCATGTTATATATATTGAGATATTATTTATATTCAAAATATAAATCCTGTTATTCACATCTAATGTGTTTATCTCAATATCTTCTTTATAATGAAACACTTTAGTGTTCTAGAATATAAAGGTACACCCGCAGCGGGTTATACGTGATATAGAGATAATGTTTCTAGTCAAACTAGCTACATTATAACAGTTTCTAAATTTAAGTACTAACCCGAAGGTAGTTCCTAAATTCAGATATCTATGGTTAAAACAGCGACTTTCGTCCCGTTTTCAATTCGCAGATAAATCTCAATTGAAGTCAGTATCCTGTTCAAAATAGATTCTGAACATCAATATATATATTTTTGTACCACACTAAGTATCTAAAATCCAATTTTAATACTTGCTGTGAACATAATTATGACAAACATAATGGATTAAGCACTTAAGTTATCATTACATGATCTTCCAAAGATTATGCTCTACTATTGCTTAACTCCAGGCTTAGGCATAATACGTTATTTTATCAAATAAAATAAGTTATTATTTTTCCAGGACCATCCTGAAATTTATTCCCATTTGAAAATTAAAATCGTTTAAATACATTTTCACCCAGGATTATGTCTTAAACACTAATCTTTCATTTTATATCTTGATTCTAATAGTCCAACTATTTAATCAACGATTTGTGGTACTATTTATTATAATGATTATAATAGTCCAACTATATAATCAAATATAATCTAAATTAATTAACCTCAATTACATTGATTACTATAGTCCAACTATAAAATCAACTGTAAACTGAAATTAATTAATTCAAATATATTGATTAATATAATCCAATTATATATAATCAACTATAATACAGTCCAACTGTTTATTAAAACAACAATTTAAATATTAGTCCAACTAACATTTAATCTAACGACGAAATAATTTGAATGAGCGCGTATGGCGAGTAATTGAACGAGTATTGCAAATTCAATTCTCGCCTCCCACTATTTTTCGGCGAGCCTCTAACCCTCTGTCGAGTACTCGGGAAACCGTGTTTCCTAGTGGGCTAGGATCCCGTTAAATATCACACAATCTTGACTTTGGCCAACAAATTGTATGATAATTAACTAGGTAGATCTCGAAGATCAATTGGATCCCATCCAATTCCTAGATCCAGTAGGCGGATATCCAAATCCTAAACATATATCTTATATATGCCAATACATCCAATGTATTACCTAACCTTTTTCCTCTGAATCAACTAAGCCTTGGCTTTGGCACAACAAACCTAGTGATCCCAGTCAAGTGTGACCCATTGACCATGGAAAGCTTCGTAATCAATGTCGATGGACAAGAAGTGATCTTGACTTTGGCCAACAAACCACTATTACAAATAATTTGTTTGGTTACTGTGTTCTTACAAATGATTTTGAACAACAGTAACAGCAGTAAGTAAATACACACGGTTGTTACAATAATCAACAATATAAGAGTAATAATAAAATGACAGGACAACAGCAGGCAGTGAAGAACAGATCAGGAACGAAGGTAGTGCAAAGAATTCCGAGGCTTGTTGATGCGGCAACAATCTCCTTAAAACAAATTCGTCCCCTACCGAAATGGTGCAGTAGAACGTGAGACGTTTGTTTCCCAGGATGCAACGGAAATAAGCGACAATGGGCACCACCAGAATCGGCTTCAAACGAACCAAGATGTATTCGAACTCTTTCTCTAGAAACAGCAAAACAAATTTTTTCTAGCTTCTCACTTATGAAAAAACGTAAAACAATTCACTACTTAAAACAAAATAAACACACCAATTAAAAACACATTAGTGGGAGACCTTTCATTTGAAGTAACCACTAAATTAATTAATAGAGTTAATTTGAGTGTTATGGAACTTCAAAAGGCTTGGAAAAAATGAAGAGGCTTGCAAAAATTGGCTGGGCCGAGCCCGCACAATTTGGTCCGGCATTCGTGTACGCAGGATGCGCGGGCGCACACGAGCCAAGCTTGTTCGGATTTTGATTTGCACCCCCCCCCCCCCCCGCGCACGTAGAGAGAGCCTCTATCCTTACAACTCTTACCCATCTACATATTAGCAATCATATATAAGCATAATATTCCCTCTATAGCTTTCCCATATGGGACAAGCTTACTTTTCTTTATTTTCCAACACCAATGGGTGAACTTTGAGTAACAATTTCTCATTCACCCAAGCACCATTTTAAGCATATGAATATACCATTTCGAAGTACTCACGGAGGAGTATCCGAATCATTCAATAACAACCACTAACACGAAGTGGACCATGCTTAAAATTGAGCCTCAAAATGCTTATGCATAAGCATTTTTCCAACAATCCCCCACATGAATGAAATTGGCGAAAAACGTCGAATAAAATTATTTTATAAAACATTTTATTTTGACCTAGAAGAGTTCAACGGTTCAACACCTGCATAGGATAGGTAGGCCTCGGCCTTTGAACCTTCCCTTGTGAAAATATATCTCATTTACTGGCTGACAGTGGATGCGATGTCATTGGAACTGTACTGCCGTTCATGTAAATGGAGAACATATATCACACAGATGTTTTACCTAACACATCTGAGTTCTCATTGTTATGCTCATTTTGGCCATGAACATCAACCTGGTTCTGCAAGAGTTTCTAAGAATTGTGCCCCGTACAATTCCCTTTGAAGCGGCCCCACTTCTCTCTCACATAGGTGATTTCTTATTTAAGAGCATCTCGTAATACTCTGCTCGGATTTCCGACGCATAAGAATCATTAAAAGCCTTGCTTAACCTCAATCCATACGAGCATCACTATTTCATTTCACCATAGGAATGGACTAGAGGGTAAACCCCCACAGTGAACCAATTATGTCTTTTACGAGTAGGTTGCCCATTGAACCTAGATCTTGGGATCTCCAGTCAACAAGGTTGGGTTTTCCTTCGTAATAAACATTTATCTAATGGGGTTTAGTCCCATTCCCCTCGATGATTTTACAACCAACTCTCTATTTAACCCTTTGGTTAGCGGATCCGCAATGTTATCCTTTGACTTTACATAGTCAATCGAAATAACTCCAGTAGAGAGTAATTGTCTAACGGTATTGTGTCTACGACGAATATGTCTAGACTTACCATTATACATATTGTTATGTGCCCTTCCAATTGCAGATTGACTATCGCAATGAATGCAAATTGCTGGCACTGGCTTTGGCCAACTTGGAATATCCTCTAGAAAATTTCGAAGCCATTCTGCTTCTTCAGCACACTTGTCTAATGCAATGAATTCTGATTCCATTGTAGATCTGGCTATCACGGTCTGTTTGGAGGATTTCCATGATATAGCTACACCTGCTAGTGTAAACACATAGCCACTGGTAGACTTTGAGTCTTTCATGTCAGATATCCAATTAGCATCACTGTATCCTTCGACTACAGCTGGATATCTATGATAGTGCAACCCATAATTACGAGTAAAACGTAAGTACCTAAGTACTCTCACTATTGCTTTCCAGTGATCAACCCCTGGATTACTCGTATATCTGCTGAGCTTGTTTACTGTACAGGCTATATCAGGTCTTGTACAACTCGATAGATACATCAAACTCCCGATCACTCTAGAGTATTCTACTTGAGATATACCATCTCCCATATTCTTCGATAGGTGTATAGACTCACATCTAATGGAGTCTAGCCACAGCAGAATCATCAGTGTTGAATTTACCAAGAATCTTGTCCACATAGTGCGACTGATCAAGAATAAGTCCATCAGGACTTCTCGAGACCTTTATTCCCAGAATGACATCTGCTAGACCCATGTCTTTCATGTCAAACTTGGATTTCAGCATATTCTTGGTAGATTTCACCATTTTTTAACATTACTCCCGACAATCAATATGTCATCAACGTAGAGACATAAAATAACATAGCCAACTTCTGTCTCTCTGACATAAATGCACTTATCACACTCATTGATTTTGAAACCATTTGCTAACATGGTGTCATCAAACTTTTTATGCCACTGTTTCGGAGCTTGTTTTAATCCATACAAGGATTTAACCAACTTACAGACTTTCTTTTCTTGTCCTGGAGCTATAAAGCCTTCAGGTTAGGTTGTTCTATGTAAATTTCTTCATCTAAATCTCCATTTAGAAATGCTGTTTTCACATCCATCTGATGTACCTCAAGATTGCGCAAAGCTGCAATCGCTATTATCATCCTTATGGAATTTATTCTCGTTACAGGAGAATAAGTATCAAAGTAATCAAGACCTTCACGTTGTCTGTAACCTTAATTACAAGTCTTGCTTTGTACTTGTCAATTGATCCATCTGCCTTCATTTTCTTCTTGAAAATCCACTTGGATCCTAAAGGTTTACATCCTGGAGGAAGATCCACTAACTCCCAGGTGTGATTTTGTAAGATGGATTCAATTTCACTATTGATGGCATCTTTCCACAAAGCACCATCAGCTGACCTTACAGCTTCGTTATAGCTTTGAGGATCATTTTCTAGCAAAAATGTCAAAAAATCTGGACCAAATGATTTTTCCGTTCTAGCTCTTTTGCTACGTCTTGGTTCAAGTTCAACAACTTGTTGATCCTCCGGAACATTTATTTGTTCTCGGTCCTGACTATCTTCAATGATAGTCTCATGTACCCGTTTGTGTACATTTGAATTCGAAATAGTTTTACAAGGAAAAACGTGTTCGAAAAAGGATGCATTCCTCGACTCCATTGTCGTATTCTTGTGAATATCTGGTATATTAGACTCATGCACAAGAAATCGATAAGCATTACTGTTATGCGCATATCCTATGAAAATACAATCAACAGTTTTTGGTCCTATCTTCACCTTTTTAGGTGGAGGAATAACTACCTTGGCAAGACACCCCCACACTCGTAGAAATTTGTAGGAAGGTGCTCTTCTTTTCCACATCTCATAAGGAGTTTTCCCTGCATCTTTCCGTGGTACCTTATTTAAAAGGTAATTAGCTGATAAAAACACTTCTCCCCACATATTCTGAGGTAAGCCAGAGCTGATTAACATAGCGTTCATCATCTCTTTCAAGGTACGATTCTTCCGTTCTGCAATCCCATTGGATTGAGGTGAATAAGAGGCTGTGGTTTGATGTATGATTCCATTTTGTTCACAAAGTGATTCAAAAGGGAAAACATACTCACCACCACGATCACTTCTCAACTCCTTAATTCTTTTGTTCAGTTGATTCTCAACTTCATTTTATAGAGAATAAATTTCTCTATAGCTTCGTCCTTGCTTTTCATCAAATACACATAGCAAAATCTAGTGCAATCATCAATAAAGGTAATAAAATATTTGTTACCGCCTCGATTGTATTGAATTAAAATCACATACATCGGTATGAATAAGATCAAGTGGTTCAGAGTTTCTTTCAATACTATGAAAAGATGATCTAGTTAGTTTTGCCTCAACACAAGTATCACACTTATGTTTGTTATCAATTTTAAAATTTGGAATGTGGTTCATGTTAATTAGTTTCCGTAATGAATTAAAATTAACATGTCCTAATCAACCATGCCATAGATTAGAGTACTCAACAATATAAGCAGAAGAACTAGCTTTATTGATATTCTTAGGTTTAACAACCATTACATTGAGCTTAAAGAGCCCATCAGTTACATACCCTTTTCCCACATACATCCCATTTTTAGTTAAAACTACTTTATCAGACTCGAACACCATCCGGAATCCATACTTGTTCAGAAGTGATCCAGACACAAGATTCTTCCGTATTTCTGGTACATACAGAACGTTGTTCAAAGTCAACTCTTTCCCAGAGGTCATCTTCAGAATCACCTTGCCTTGACCTTCAATCTCAGATGTTGCTGAATTTCCCATGTATAATTTTTCCCCATTACCAGTAGGCTCAAATGAAGAAAACATGCTCTTGTCCGAGCACACATGTCGAGTGGCACCAGTGTCAATCCACCACTCTCTTGGGTTAGAACCCACCAGATTCACCTCAGAAACCACAGCTGAAAGGTTAATGTCTGAAACATCTTGAGTCATGTTTTCCATCACATTAGCCTCTTGATTCTTTTTCTTCTTCGGCAGTCTGCACTCAGAAGACTTGTGACCCATTTTGTCACAATTGAAGCATTTTCCTTGAAATTTGAATTTCTTGGAAACTCCTCCTTGAGGGCCCATTTTTGACCCTTTTTTCTTAAGGTTCTTGTTCTTATGGCCATGTTCAACAACATTTACTTTGGCCTCATGAGTTATTCCCCTCTTGTCAGATACTCTGTAATCTTCCTCAATTCTAAGCTTAAGAACCAAGTCTTCAATGCTCATTTCTTTTCGCTTATGCTTTAGATAATTCTTGAAATCTTTCCAACCAGGTGGTAGTTTTTCAATTATCGAGGCTACTTGGAATGTTTCACTTAAAACCATCCCCTCAGCATGAATTTCTGCTAGAATAATTTGCAATTCCTGTACTTGACTTAACACAGTTTTGGAATCAATCATCTTAAAATCTAGGAAACGGCCTACGACAAATTTCTTAGTACCGGCATCCTCAGTTTTATATTTTCGGTCTAAAGATTCCCAAAGCCCTTTTGCTGTTTTCATTCCGGCGTACACACTGTACAAGGAATCACTCAGCCCATTCAACACATAATTCCGACCAAGAATTCAGAATGTTTCCAAGCATCAATGGCACTGATCACTTGGATATCAATCTCACCCTCCACGGGTTCAGGAGCATCTTCCTTTAGAAACCTCGCAAGGTTCAAAGTGGTCAAGTAGAAAAACATTTTCTGTTGCCACCGTTTAAAATTCTGTCCACTGAATTTTTCAGGTTTCTTCAGCAGCAGTATTGACATGGCTCACATGTCCAACAGGTTGTCTAGCCACAGAGGCTGCAACACCTTGGCCAGCCACATCGGCTGCCATATTAAGCCCAGAGGCTGAAGCAAGTTGGCCAGCCGAAGAGGCTGCCACTGCACTTTGGCCAGCCACGGGGGCTGCCACAATATTCTGGCCAGCCGAAGAGGCTGCCATATTCGGATCTACTGTGTTTGGACTGTTTTCCATATCCACAGAGTCGAATTTGTTTTAAGACTATTACAAATAATTTGTTTGGTTACTCTGTTCTTACAAATGATTTTGAACAACAGTAACAGCAGTAAATACAACACGGTTGTTACAATAATTAACAATACAAGAGTAATAATAAAATGACAGGACAACAGCAGGCAGTGAAGAACAGATCAGGAACGAAGGTAGTGCAAAGAATTCCGAGGCTTGTTGATGCGGCAACAATCTCCTTAAAACAAATTCGTCCCCTACCGAAATGGTGCAGTAGAACGTGAGACGTTTGTTTCCCAGGATGCAACGGAAATAAGCGACAATGGGCACCACCAGAATCGGCTTCAAACGAACCAAGATGTATTCGAACTCTTTCTCTAGAAACAACAAAACAATTTTTTTCTAGCTTCTCACTTATGAAAAAACGTAAAACAATTCACTACTTAAAACAAAATAAACACACCAATTAAAAACACATTAGTGGGAGACCTTTCATTTGAAGTAACCACTAAATTAATTAATAGAGTTAATTTGAGTGTTATGGAACTTCAAAAGGCTTGG
Organism: Zanthoxylum bungeanum; assembly: GCA_019454045.1. Classification (NCBI taxonomy): domain Eukaryota; kingdom Viridiplantae; phylum Streptophyta; class Magnoliopsida; order Sapindales; family Rutaceae; genus Zanthoxylum; species Zanthoxylum bungeanum. Next base: position 473 of record SKCR01027175.1, on the reverse strand, counting down.
AAAAAATGAAGAGGCTTGCAAAAATTGGCTGGGCCGAGCCCGCACAATTTGGTCCGGCATTCGTGTACGCAGGATGCGCGGGCGCACACGAGCCAAGCTTGTTCGGATTTTGATTTGCACCCCCCCCCCCGCGCACGTAGAGAGAGCCTCTATCCTTACAACTCTTACCCATCTACATATGAGCAATCATATATAAGCATAATATTCCCTCTATAGCTTTCCCATATGGGACAAGCTTACTTTTCTTTATTTTCCAACACCAATGGGTGAACTTTGAGTAACAATTTCTCATTCACCCAAGCACCATTTTAAGCATATGAATATACCATTTCGAAGTACTCACGGAGGAGTATCCGAATCATTCAATAACAACCACTAACACGAAGTGGACCATGCTTAAAATTGAGCCTCAAAATGCTTATGCATAAGCATTTTTCCAACAACCACAACTTGGACAAGACCCGATATGGACA